>JAATLQ010034918.1:0-17191 GCA_013421005.1 Heliconius erato x Heliconius himera | reverse complement strand
TTGTGTATAAACGTTTTGCAGCGCTAACAGTGGTCAAACGATTGGCTCGAGTCTTCTGGTAAGTAACTTTATAAAAATAAATTTATTATTTATTATAATTAAAATGATTATGAATTAATTCTTTGTTATTTAAATAAAAATGTTAAACTAATTAATAAATTATATATTTAAATTGTTATTAAATTATTATTGCTGTTAAAAATATGTTTTATTTGATATTATTTTTTTGAAATTCTTAATACTGGTTATGATTTATTTTATTATTTTTATTTTCAGCTTCACTCTGTGTCCCGAATATAGCAGATTAGGCAGAGGTAACCTAGTATTAAAACACTCACCAATTTTCAAGGCTTTGCGTGCTGAGTGGCGGATCTCAACGCCGCGCTTTTGCCTTGTTCCCAGAGAATGAAAATATTTATAAATATTAATTAATTTCCCCGGGAATAGACCGGGAAAGAGAGAATCACACCACAACTATCACGTTTACAGCCACTCTTGTGCCTGTGACTGCCTTGTGTTTTAAAATATTAAATTAAGTACAGACCACAAATTTTAAATTTTGACTTTTTTTAATTACTGGCAATACTATTGTGATTATGCAATTGTCTTATTGTTGTAATTTATATATTAATTTTCTCTTTTAAGTATATCATTGTTAGTGATTCGCTTAAAAGTTCTTGTATATAGTTTTAAATATAATTACATTCATATTATACTTATATCACCAACCAGTCGTTGCCTGAAACTCCAAATCCAAAAGTTTCGTTTGTGCATTGTCTGCCATTATATATGTAATAGAAAAATTTTTACAATTATATCAATAATAAATATTAAACTAAAATAACTTTTCTCTTCCAGTTTACCAAAATGTTGATGATATTTCTATTTTTCTTCATGCTTTTTGTATGTTGGAAATGGTATACAAGAAGACCTCCAGGGGAACTCTCGGCACATTTAGAAAATTTGCCATTAGTTGGAAATAGCCGTAATATGGTCATCGGTGACACTTGAAGTAGTGAATTCTTTTAAGTTAATAATAAAAAAATATAATTAATTAAGCTTTTAAAAAATAAACGTATAATATTCAGAGTGTTTTTTTCTGTTTAAAAATCTTTATTCTCATTTCGACAATGTCATTTACATGAGAAATTAAATAACAAGAAACATTATATAATACTAACAGTCTTTAGTGAACAAAGATTTATGTTAGCCATAAAGTAAACATAAAATTTAAATATGAAGTAAATATAAAATTTAAATATGAAGTAAAAATAAAATGTTAATATAAAGTGAATTAAAAATAAAAACATACAAAACAAGACAAATCAAAATAATCACTCAATGAATTTAAATCCCAAATCACGTAAAAAGCATGAGGACTCCCCGAAGGGCATGTATGAAGAGGTTGATGACAGTGGACGAGGCGAAAGAGGTATGTAGAGACCGTAGCGTTTGGCGCCCCGTTCTCTCTGACTACCCCGCAAGGGATAAAGCGTGAAGCTAAGTTAAGTTAAGTTAAGTTTTTGAATTTAAATCCAAGCCCTATCCATGCCCATTGCCGAGCCATAATTCTTACTTACTGCTCCTAATCGATTGCGGTAAATCATTGTATAGCATCACTCCCTGAAAAGTTATGATTGTTTTTTAATTTCAACCTCTTCAATTCAAACTAAAAGAAAAACAAACCAAGTCATAAGCACATTCTTAATGACTCTATATGAGCCTAATACAGTTTAACAGAAAGAGATTTTGCCAAAAAGAAATAAGTGATTTTTTCAAACAAAATAAATAATAAAATTATAGTTGTAAAATATAACGCTCTTTGTTAAGAATGACGCACACAGAACTTGAACCTATCAAAGCGATAACATCGCACACGCCTCATTCACGAAATGGAATCGTAGGAAATGGCGGTGAAGTTGAACGTTGAGGAATCTTGATATTTTTTTAGGCACTTCTTATTAAGTAAATTAATTTTTTACTTTTTACTTTATTGTAAGAAGTCGGTTTTTTTTTGTTAAAAATTAATAATTTATTTTACGATTTTAAGTGATGCGTAGACCTTAAAAGGATGCTTCTTAAACGAGTAGGTCCACCACCTATCTAAAACTTCAATCTTAATTAGGTATTATTTTTGTACAAACTAACATTTTGGCATATAGACAAGAACATATATAAAGAATATTCTCCTTTTTTTGAAATTGGTTGAAAAGCAATGCAACGATGAGAATCTCACTTCTGACGAAAAGTAAAACGTGGTTACGCTAATTTTAACAATATTTTTCCTTGTAGTAATAGTTAGTATAATTATTTTTTTACGCAAAAAAATAACAACTGGTTCAATTTTAACCGGATCTCATAATCAAAACCTAACCAAACTTTCAGCAAACTATCCTTAAAGTGTATTCTTGTCAATGAAAAAAGAATCATCAGAATCAGTTGGCGTTATATTGAGTTATTCGTCTATTTGCCGCGCTCGCATGCAAATTTAAGACTCATGTGGTTTATCACAAATTTTGTAAAAAAAAAAAATGGGACAAAACAAAAAAATAATGGAACCAATTTATCCAGTCATAAGTTCTGAGGTAATAAAAATAAAATATAGCAGAAAAATAAAAACAATTTCAATAAAAACATTTCCTTGAGTGGGGATTTTTCACTTTCAGTAGAAAGTGAAAAATCGAATGTTAACAATAGCTACATCAGAATTTTTATTTTCTACCGAAAAAAGACAAAAGGTTGCAATGGTATTTATTAGATTGAGTCTTTTTGTTTTTCTTTTTAGGATGTTTACATATTGCATAAAGCAGGTGGTCTAATAATAATATAATGATTTAGTTCAAGAAAGTTCTAGAAAGTTTAAAACAACCAAAGAAGTGGTTAGTTGTAAATGTACATGCTACATAGATAAGTACATTGTATGCATAATAAGTACTAAATAGGTAAATTTAATTACTAAGTAATGATTACTATTTTAATATGCAAAATAAAATGTTAATAGTAATTCCTTCAACAAACAATAAGTTAATGCCAGTCGTGGCGCAGGGGCACAAGCGTTTAACTATAAACGTTACAGGTTGTATCTTGGCAAAGTGCGGCGTTGAGTTCCGCCACTCAACACGCGATATCTCCAGAATACGGCGGAAAGTGGGAAACGGAAAAGTCTTGATGGGAACGGAGTGTCTTAACACTTTGAGCAAACAATTGCCGCGCACGACATTCTTCGGGTGTCAATTTTTTTTTGCCCGTTTGGTATAATCCGGATATGAACCTGAGTGGGATAGTTGCCTCGGTTTTCTATGCTACGTTAGACACCTTAATGGCGTTAGCGCTTTACAATAATTATGAGGACCATACAGACCTAACTGAAATGTAAACCATCCGTATAGACTCACAAGTTCCATCCGTAGGAGTTGAAATCTTCCAAAAAGAAAAAAAAGAAAATGTATTTTTTATTGATAATTATCATTAATTTACTTTTAAATATTTTTATTTTTTTACCACATTAATCAGCCACAGCACCCTCGCCATTTTTACTAAAATAATGATTACTTTCTTTATTTATGTTGTGTTGTTCATTCCTCTGTCCTCTTTTTTTTTAGTTTCTGTTCAGTTTTATTTTCAGCTACACGCTGTATCCCGCACACAGCGGGGTAGGCAGAGGGAAACTAGTGTTAAGACACTCCGTTCCCCACTTTCTGTGGAATTCTGGAGGCATTCCATGTTGAATGGCAGAACTCAATACAGACACCAGAGCGAAGAAATGAAAATATGAATGTGGATAAACATTTAATTACAATATACAATATACATAAAGGAAAATAAGGAAGAAAAGTGAAAATTTATATGTATTTCATAGAAAAGTCTTAAACTTAAGTTTGTATATTTTTTTTAATACTTTAAATTGAAATTGGTACGGAAGCATCGGCGGGCGGTCATTGAACCAATTTTTTTTTATTATAAAATTATAATAAATTGATTTACATTGTGCAAAAAGTACTATTGGCAACCTAACAAAATGTTTTTCCCTAAGGATACGTATATATTTATAGATTCATATAAAAATCATGCTGAATGATGAATCGGGTAATAAAATACGTTTATTTTAATGTCAAGTGTCACAACTACATATTACTGTTTACAAAATATATTTTAATCGATTGTTTAAGAAGAAGAATATTTGGATTGTTATTTTAATTTTAAATATTTTTTTATTTAATGAAGGGTCATCGTAGCGCAGAGATACTGTAAACGCGACGGTCGTGGGTTCAATTGATCCGTGTGCCCCACGACTGTCGTGTTTTTATTTACTAATTCTTTACTTCTATTTTTAAATTTTCGCCTTTGATTTCACTCAACATTAGAGTAATAAAATTGCAATTTTATGTTAAATACAAATGTATCTATTCAGAATTGAAAGTTGTCTAGATCAGATATTGAAAAAATATTATAATATACACGTTCTTATAAATGAGAATCTAACCCTGAGCTCTGAAACTCTACTTTCAGACATTTTACTATGTGGTCTGAGCTTTGTTATCTTTTAATTTATGGAAAATCTCAAACTAAATGTTAAATATTGTTAAAATATTATTAAAGTTATGACATTTTACTAATAATATTTTAACTTGTACCAGACCTTAACAGCGTTACATTGCACAGTTCAATTATTTTCTTTTGTTTATTTTTTTTCCTGCGTAATTACAAAATTTACAACATAACAGTTCTAATCTAATCATTCTTATGAAAGCATAAATGTGATAACTTGTTTAATCACCACACAACATATTTTGCTATTTATTTCATGCGGCATAAACAGAAAAAAAGATTTAAAAAAATTCTATATCACAAAAAGAAAACTGAAATATGCAGGATATTTGAGTCCTTATGTATAGAGATCCCCAGGGCACGCTGCTCTGTAGTCTTGCCTCTGTAAAGAAGAGATAGAGTAGCTATTTTCAGGGGTTGCTGAACACTCAGCATCCATGCAGTCTTCATCATGACCGAAACCTTGGACTTATTGCTTCAATAACCCTTGACGTAAAGGCCTTTGATTGTGTGCCTCGTCAGTGTATCTGGTGGGCAAAGGGATCCCTGAGGGCTGAATTGAGGTTATCAGAGACATGTACCACGATTCCTCTTTTATGGTTAGGACTACTGAAGATCCAGATTACTGAAAGGGTTCACAAGGGTTCGGCTCTTACATACTGTCTCAGCTTACATCCAAGACTAGCCTCCATGGCTGATGATATGTGCCAATGACATACATAGCACACATTGACGAGAACCGACTGATGTTGTAGTGTAAAGTGAACCTGTGGAAGGGTACGCTTGAGAACGGTGGTCTTATACTAAATGTGTCGAAGACCGAGTACATGGCTTGCGGGAGCCCGGACTCGAGCACTATTCATATAGGTCCTGAAACAGCTGTTAAGTCGGAAAAGTTCTGGTACCTTGGATTCTTTATTCAAGAGTCTGTAGGCATCGATCACGATATCTATAGCCAGAAAAGCGCTGCCTGGGCCAAATGGCGGGAGGTCATTGGTATGGTCTGCTGTCGCTGGAGATCGCCAAAATTCGAGGGTCTGATATACAAGAGCATCATTCAACCGGTTCTTTTATACGGCAGCGAATGCTGGCCAGCACTATCACGGCACACTCGGGAGCTTCACGTCACCGAAATGAAGATGCTGAGGTGGATGTGCGGCGTGACGCAGCCGCATGGGTATCACATATATTCGAGATAGTCTTGGAGATAGTCAAGGAACCGCTGGTTGAATGTCGTGATGCAAGACATGAGAGCCAATAGTCTAACCACCGAGGAAACTAAAGACTGTGCAATGTGGAGTATGTGTGCAGGAAGGCAGACCGTGATATTGATAACTGTTTTGGCTACTACTACAATTTTCATAGTCGAAAATATAAGAATACATTTCATTTGATTTACACACAGTTAAAACTAAAAATATATATTATAGAAAGCAGTGGTCGACCAGATGTACACGCCTTAAGTTAATTTTTTTGACCTCTGAAATAAAATAATATGTAAAACAATTAAAATCAACTGAATGTTTTTTAATTGTACTATAATGCAATATTAATTATCTGTGTATATCATTTTGTAGTACTTAACAGTGCAGTGGTGGCAAACGATTCGTCCTTCTTCGTTCAGAGTTTTCGGGTAAGTAGATACTTAAGTACATACATAATAAAAATATTAAATTAATTATTATAATAATTTGTATTATTATTTTTCTTATATAAAATTTTACGTTGTATTACATAACCCACCAAAACTTAATGCAGGCTATGGCTTCTATTATTCATTTTAGTATATATACATTTTTTTTTTAAATATTGAAATACAATATCTAGAAGATTTTCTTTTCTACTTTATTTAGGTAATATTAAAAAAATTGAAACTACTTGTTAATTTTTTTTATTTATGTATATATACTTACTAGGGGTCGCAATATCGGACATTTCAAGCAAAACCGGGATTTTCGATATCGACTTCAGAAAAATCCCGGGATCCCGGTTTTTTCGATATTTTCGATATTTTAGTTTTTTGTACCAAAATTAATAATTTTTCAAGCCTCTTCTTATTTTTAGAGTTAAGTTAGGATGCTATTTTTAGGCAAGTAGTAAATTAACTTATATTTACTGAATAAAACAATTTTTAATTATAATAAACAGTTTAATAATAAATCACTTTCGTAATAATATTTATCAAATATACTATAAAAAAAATATATAATAATTTGCTACAAAAAATATCTTATAGGTACATTATTTAACAACATAATTTTGCAGCGTTTTTGCAGCGGTGGGTGGAATTTTACAAGAAGATGTATGAATGTGATGACGCCTCAGTCTCAAGTAACAGCGAAACGCTGAGTCTTGATGTAGCTGATGGCGAAATCAGTGTAAAAGAAGTTGAGAGTGCAATACTAAGTCTGAAATGTGGTAAGTCAGCAGGAGCAGACGACATTACTGCCGAGATGATCAAATATGGTCGGCCACGCGTCTTAGACTTGTTCTGGTTTTTGTGCAATTTATGCTGGAAATCAGGGGAGGTCCCAAACGATTGGCGAGGTGCGGTCATCGTGCCTTTGTATAAAGGCAAAGGATAACACATAGATAGGATAGCGCAAGCCATAGGGCTATCAGTTTGATTAGCTTAGGTAGTAAACTTTATGCTAAAGTTTTAGCAAAGAGAGATCTGAAAGGCTGTTGTGGGAGGCCCAAGGAGGCTTTAGACCTGGAAGAGGGTGTATGGATCAGATCTTTTCCCTTTGCATGATCACGGAAAAATTTTTGGCCGTTAACCAAAAAGTTTTCTGTGCTTTTGCGGACTTGGAAAAGGCGTTTGACAGAGTTGTAAGAGCGAAATTATGGGAGATACTACCCCAGTACAATGTGAAAGGACACTTGTTGCAGGCTGTAAAGTCTCTTTACTGAGATCACTCAGCCTGCGTGCGAGTAGGAGCTGGCATGTCGGACTGGTCTGACATCTGATCGGGTGTTAAACAAGGTTGCGCCATCAGCTTGGTTGTTCAATTTGTATTTGGATAGCTGTCTCCAAGGAGTGAAACAAAGTGATATGGGAGTGACAGTAGGTGACATGAATGTGAATTGCCTGCTGTACGCAGATGATGCAGTGCTTATTGCATCATTAGAATGCGAGTTGCAGCATTGCATTGTATTAGTCACCACTCTGAAAGAAGGGTGTCAATATAATGGTCTAAGCCTCAATGCGAATAAGAGTAAGGTTCTGATTTTTAAAAGAGATGAAGAAAGGACGGCATGCAAGATCAGTGTAAATGGTAAGATATTAGAACAAGTGAATGAAGTGGTATACTTGGGAAGTATGTTCAGTAGAGATGGAAGATTCGAGATGGATGTGGAAAGGCGTATTGGTGCCGGTAACAAGGTTAACGGAGCCTTAGCTGCATTGATGAGACGGCGAAACGTCAGCACAGTGGCGCGTTTGGCCGTACATAATGCAGTTTTGGTACCGATTCTGTTATACGGCAGCGAAACGTGGATGGTACAGAAGAAGAATAAGAGAAAGATGAATGCCGCGGAGATGCGATCTCTTCGTAGGATATGCGGAGTCAGCTTAGCTGATCGAACCCGCAATGAAGAGGTACACAGAATAGCAGGTACTAGCGAGGATGTCACGGTGAGAATGAAGAAGAACGTGCTCAGCTGGTTTGGGCACGTCGGAAGAATGAGTGATGAAAGAATGGCAAAAAAGGTTTATGATAGAAAAGTGAGCGGTAAGAGAGGTAGGAGGAGACCTCGGTTGATCTTCGAAACACAGTATCAAAGATACTGGAGGAAGGTCACGTAAAAAGCATGAGGACCCCCCGAAGGGCATGTATGAAGAGGTTGATGACAGTGGACGAGGCGAAAGAGGTATGTAGAGACCGTAGCGTTTGGCGCTCCATTCTTTCTGACTACCCCGCTAGGGATAAAGCGTAAGGTTAGTTATTAAACATACATACATATATATATATATAAATTTATATTTCCATTTTTTCGCTCTGGTGTCGAGGACAAGCGCGGCGTTGACTTCTGCCACTCAACACGCAATGCCTCCAGAATTCGGCAGAAAGTGGGGAAAGGAGTGTCTTAACACACTAGGTTCTCTCTGCCTACCCTGCAGTGTGCGGGATACAGCGTGAAGCTGATAATATCATATTAATCAATATTAACGATAAAGAATAATGACACCTGGAACATCGACGGCCAAGAATAAAATGCAACAACGACATGCAACACCGACGTGCAACAAAAACGCGCAACAACGACGCGCAACGAGAAAATACGGTATTCGTGCGTTCGTTGGTTGGGCCGGTCAAACTCGGTTAATGTCGTAAAATTCCGAAACCCATCGCTTACTTTTGCCGATGTATGTTATGTACCATTGTATATCTTAAAGAATCCTGAATTTAATAGCAGGCATGTTTTAATTCGAATAACTAACTTTTAAGTTTCTAAAATCCGAAAATATCGAAAATCCCGGTTTTTTGTAAAGTTAAAGCCGGGATTTTTAAGACCTATATTTGGTCCGATATCCCGGATACTTACTTAGAAGTTCGAATTTTATTTGTATTAAATTAATATTAAATTAACAAAAAAATCTCTTTCAGTTTACCAAAATGTTGATGATATTTTTGTTCTTGTTTATGATTTTTGTATGCTGGAAATGGTATACGCGAAGGCTTCCAGGGGAGCCCCCGGCACATCCAGGAAATTTGCCATTAATTGGAAATGCCCATATGTTCATCGGTGACACTATAAGTAATTAAATCTTTTTGTATTTAGGGTTATGTATTAATAATAGAAAAAAATATTCAAAGAGATTTTATGATATGTAATGATTTTAGTTCAGATATAATTTTACTCAATAGAGTCTCAATTAGTCTTTAGCTACATTATCTACTATTATATTGCGATATTGTTTACCGAGGCTTTTGGAACAAAAAGTTGTGCTCTTCAAGTAGATATGGCTTGGACCAGGGATTTTATTAGCCACTAATGAAACCGGCTTAGCTAGGCCTAGCTTAGCTTTATTTTTTAGGGCTTGGCAGCGACTTTAAACCAGTCAGTAAGTTTCACGTGCTAAGAATAGTATTTTATTTATGTATATTAAAGAGATTTGTTATTAATTTACAAGAAATGATGTAAAACTAGAAATTTACCTACTTTGTTTGTAATTTGGCTTTTGGCTGATAAATATTTATACTAAATATCTAAGCTAAAGCAATATTATTGCTTTAGCTTAGATATATCATAATCATATAAGGTCGGGGCAAAATGTTCTTTTGAGGTTAGCTTTATGATTCCTAAAGAGTTCTGCAATGACTGAAACAGGTGGAAATCTGATGGAGCAAGGTTTGGCCATATGGAGGCTTTTTTTTCGGCAGGAAATCCTATTACGAATACCGGCCCGAGTCGAGAGCACGGGGACTCGAGCGGGTTATTTGGGACTCGCGGACTGGCAGATGTAGGCCATCCTCAAAACCTCACGGTGCTGCTCCTCGACCGCCACTGGCCGCGAGACACGGGGACAAGAGTCTTCCGCGAAACGCGACGGCGGGAGCCTACTAGGCACGTCGCAGAGTCGAGGGTGTGTGGGCACCCTTGACGGCCTGCTTAGAGTAGCGCGCGGGAGCAACCTGCGTGCGCCTATTTGGGCCAGGTTAGTAAGCGATCAGCTTCCGCAAGCTGATCGCCCTCTGCCTCATTAGGGCGGAAGACGGCGGTCGTGTGCCACCCCATTCAACGACCAGACCTCTTGCGGCGGATGGCAAGTACGGCAGAAGCCTCCCTCGCCCGTTCTGCCGACTCCTTCTCGAGCATCACTGCCTCGCAGAAGGATAAGACCACGTCCCACGACCTCTCGCTGCCGGCCATGGTCTTGACTATGGTCGGCAAGGAAAGGTCGTCCCCAGTGACGTCGCGCAGAGCGCGACCGCACCTCCAGCGTGTGCTGGGCCGCCTCATCGAGGCAGACGTCGCAGTGGTGGCAACGGGCGTCGGGCTGCCTCCCAGCGATCTGACACAGATAACCCCCGAAGCAGCCATACCCCGTGAGCATCTGTGTGGTGCGGAAGGTTAGGACGCCGTGACGCCGTGCTAACCACTGGCGGAACGCTGGACGAATAGCCTCGATTGTCAACCGGCCGGCAGATGGTGTTGCCATCCGGGTTTCCCACACTCTTATTGCGGCTTCCCGTTTCTCCTCTGTGCGTGCTTGGCTTGCCGGTTCCCCAGACGCTTGGCCCCGACGCCAGCAATAGACCGACGCCAGAGAAAGCGCGTCCAGGTCCCATGGCATGACTCCAGCCAGCACGCACCCTGCCTCACCAGAGATGGTCTGATACCTCTGTATCGCCCGGATGGCCATCACTCTCTGCGCACGGCGCAGAAAGGTGACGTTGTGCCGATCCAGGGCGTCCGCTCACTGGCCATACGGAGGCTGCATCAACACATCCCAGCCAAGCTCTCTCAATTTTTGCTGCGTGGCTATAGATGAGTGCGGTCTGGCATTGTCATAGTGGAACACCACGCCCTTCCCATTCACCAGCTCCGGCCGGTTTTTCTTTTTTTACTTCATCAATTACTGACAGTAGAGATCAGAATCGATAGTTTTACGCGGTGGCAAAAGCACACAGTGGACGATTCCTTTCCAATCTCACCGTACACATAGCATAATTTTGTTCCGAGTCAGGCCGGGCTTTTCCTCGATCTGTGGGGCTTGTCCATACTTCAACCATCATTTTTTTCGCATATTCTTATCGTAAGTTACCCATTTATCACCCCCCGTAATCAATTGTTTAAGAAATGGTTCGGAATTGTTACGTTTTAACAAAGAATCGTAAATGGAAATACGTTGCATTAAGTTTCTCTCAGTGAGATTATGTAGTACCCAAATGTCAAGTTTTTTCTTGTACTCAGACTTTCGTAAGTGACGTCAAATTGTTTTGTGATCAATATCCAGTTCTTCAGGAATGTCGTAGGCACTAATATGTCGGACTTGCTCCACTTTCTCAAAGAGGGCACTGATTTTATCTGTGACAGGATGTCCAGAGCGAATCTTATTTTCACACTAAAATTTCCAGACTTTTGCAACGCTTGAACCAAATTTGTGCTACACTTATTGATAACGCATTAGGTCCGTAAATTGCACAAATTTTATTCGCGGCGTTGGTCGAATTTTTTATCATTTTTGTAATAAAACTTTAAAATGTACCGAATTTCTTCGTCACATATGTTCACTTTGTTTGCTTGAAAAATAATTGAAAAATGGCGGGAACCAGTTTTTTTTTATTTATTTTATCTTCAGAATATCACATTTAATGATATTAAAACCAGCCAGTTACAATCAGTACAGCCAAAGAGGTTTGATTACTAATAATACATTCAAAATACGAAAATACTTTTGCCCCGACTTATTATTATGTATATGTATGTATCTTCTTTAGCAACTTAAAGAGGTAGAAGCCACCATATATAACAATGATACTGCCCAGATCATCAGAGACAATATAGGGGGTGATAGTTATATTGCGGTTGTACGCCGCAATCTGCTCTACAGTCAGCTTTGTAGAATTGAACGGAGAGAAAAAAAGAAGAGCAGGCAACCTCAATTCAACTTCAAAATTTAACACACCTCTCAATGCTGGTTTATTATAATTGTTGATGAAGCCCTAATGAACCAATTTGGAGCGATAGCGGCGGCTGTTAGAATCTCCAGTGTAGAAGAAATATCGGAGATATAAATCAACTTCTCTATATATAATATCTTCGACATGTTCTACACAGTCCATCAGTCCAGAACATATTGTGTACCCATAGGAGCCCCCAATGGAGAACTGAACAATGCCCCTAATTTTCATACAATTTTAAGTTTATAGCCAATCTTGGTGGACGCGACTTTAACAGCTGTTATTACTAGATTTAAATGTTCTATACAATTGACCATATTAATCTAAGTGGCCGGTTGACCGTAATTGCTTTATACTAATGTATTATCTAATTCGATGCACAGTTACTTGACGCTACCGAGATAAATATGTGAATCACTCGATATAATGTAGTTTTTGCTTTTTTTTATATAGCCCAGCATCAATTTAATATATCTACAAGTATTTTTTATTTGTAGCTTCACGCTATATTTCGCACCTCGCTCGCACTCGCTGAACCTACCCTTCAAGAGATATACTCTTCTAAAAAGTAGTGCACTCCCTCCAAATAGAAAACATGAGAACTACGCCAGTACCACGATATCTAACTAAAACTCTCTACTTCACCTTTACTTAAGAGGAGAAGGAATCCTTAGTCAACTAGGGATACGGGACAAATATGGGTTAGAAAGTACTAGAAGAACGAGTAGAACGAAGGTTATAGTAGTGAACACAAAGTCAATAAAATTGCAGGTGCATGACAGCGTCTCATACGCAATGAGAGATGCTCCTACTATAGCAGTGGAGGACACAATTAAAAGACTGATCCGTAAAGTAACGGGAGCAGCGACAAAAGCAATTGTGGAGTACAACTTAAAGATGGCCATAAAAGATAGAAACGAAGCGGTCATGACCTCCATCATGGCGGTAATGCCATTCAATTCTCAATTGTCCCAAATCTAAGATATATACGAGTATATTTAAAATATTTGAAAAATCTTGCATTGTATAATTTTAAAATCGAAAACCAAATGTGTACAAATCCAAAGCCTTGAAATGTAAAATATAATTTGTAAACATTTTATGTAATCAATGAAGTGGCGATAAAATAGTTACGTTAATTTTATTTATTATATACAGAGTGGAAGAGACAGCGCTCCATTTACGGAAACAGCATATAGGGTAAAATATTTCAAACCTACATATACCTAAATAAATTAATCAAAATGCCTCAATAGTTTGGACGTAGGATTTTTTTTCCATTTCACGATTTTTATCCATACCTGTATTTCATGTGACGCGATTACATATAGATCCCAATAACATAAACACTTACTACTACTAAAGGTTAAACAACTTTGAACTTTATCGCCAATACATACGACTCGATTTCGAAATGAGGCGTGTGCGGCGGTGTTCCTTTGATAGGTTTATGTGTGCGTGCGTCATCCTTACAAATGGCGTTTTGTTTTAAAATGACAATTTTATTATTTATTTTGTTTGAAAAAAAAACTTTTTCATATTTGGGAATTTATTTTTTTCTGAATTATATTAGGCTTTTATAGAGTAGTTAAAACTGTGGTTTCATTTAATGTGATGCTGACACTTCCACCCTGTATAATACGAGTATATGTTGATTTTATTTATTCGTGTACTTTTAGATTACATAGTTATAGTTAAGTTGCCAACTTAAAATAATGATTGTATTCTCTTAAGGACATGTTATATAAATATAAAGAATGTATTCATATTATAACATAAGTCAAGTTTTAAGTAACGTTAAAGAAATATAAATAATGAAAAGAAATGTATATAATAACAAAAGGTACGGACCATGACTCTGTAGTGTAAGAAATAACAATAAAACAAACCTCCTTTGTTATGATTTTATAGTAAAATTAACACAACTGCTTTTTTTTGTAGACCTTTGTAAACAATTTTTTAAATTGGGACAAACATGCATGAAATTGGGGCACGCTACTTACGTATATATGGGCCCTTATAAGTTATATGGTAAGTTATATTCATAATATACTAAATGAATGACTCCAGCTCTGTTATGTTATATTTAGTTTTGTTCTGTAAATAAAAAAAAGCAACTCAGTACATAAAACTTAGAGACTTTTATATAAAACAGTCCTTTGATCACTCAGCATTAGTAAGTAGGTATATTTTATGTTAGCCAGCTTCACATTGTATCCTGCACATAGGCAGAGGAAACCTAGTGTTAAGACATTTCGTACTCCATTTCCGCCGAATTCTGGAGGTATTGCGTGTTGAGCTCTCGTGTGAAAACCAGAGCGAAAAAATGGAAATATTTAATATTTCATTTCCTCGAGTGTGGTTCGAATCGGTTGCGTTAGGAATAGGTTCCTTTTGCCTACCGAATATACTGAATACAGCGTGAGGCTGAAAAATACCAATAAACAGGTATATATATTACATATATTCTAGTTGTAGATAGAGGCCAGTCGTGACTGTAAAACTGACTGGTTGTGTGTTTGATCCCTACTCGAGGAGATGAAAATTTACTTAAATTTATATTTTCATTTTCTTCGCTCTGGTGTAGAGCCAAAGCGCGGAGTTGATTTCTGCCATTCAATACGCAATGCCTCCAGAATTCGGCAGAAAGTGGGGAACGGAGTGACTTAACACTAGGTTTCCCCTGCCTACCCTGCTGCGTGCGGGATACAGTGTGAAGCTGATGTAATTTTAGATATATGTCTTTATAACATATAAATATAACTTTTCCAGTTCTTTCTGATCCAGATGATATTTGCAAGCTGTCGAATATTTGTTTTGAAAAAGATCATTTCAGTCACGAGTTCACAAAAGACTTGCTGGGCAATGGACTGCTATTTGGGAAAGGTATGAATAGCTTTTATTTTAATAGAAAAAGTCTGCTTTACAAAAAAACCGGTGAAATGCGAATCGGACTTGTCCAATGAAGGTTCAGTGTCAATTTCAGGATTGTAAGTTAACGAGAAATATTTACAGCTTTTAAAGTTGATATGCTTAGTTTGCGTATGCACTCATTATTTATATTTATTTGTAGTTCATTAAAATGAACTTGTAATGTTTTTTTTTTTCTGTGGTGTACTTACAAATTTGACTGACAGATTTTTGATTTTTTTCTTTATTTGGATAATAAGTTCTCGATGCCTGCCAAACTTTATTTAACGTTTACGGAAGAACTCTATAGGTTTTAATTATGTGGTTATTTTAATACAAAAAGCTCGTGTCATTTGCTTTTGAGATTGCGTCGACGACGTCGACGTCGATATTTGATATTAATTTGAGCTTGATACCTCCACGCAAATATGGTCTTGACACATAGACAGATATACTAATAACAAAGTGATCCTATAAGGGGTACGGTAACCTAATTAACATTGATAGTATATTGAAATTGATAATATTGAAATTATATAAATTATTTTACTTGTGAAAATTGTAGCTAGCTTTATATATATATATATATATATATATATATATATATATATATATATATATATATATATATATATATATATATCCATAAATTCGAAAGTAACTCTGTCTGTCTGTCTGTCTATCTGTCTGTCTTTCAATGTTTAACAAAAATATTGTTCTTTAAATAATATTTTAAAAAGTCCGCGATGGTATATGTTATCTCTGAAGGTTGAGCAAAAGTAACCATTTTAATTAATTTACTTTATATTTATCGGATTTTTGTTGTATGTATTTTCTATAATTTGATATTGATCGTTATACATGAAAATGAATATAAAAGTCACTTTTAGTATTTCATCTAGGTTGAAATTATAGTTTATTGTATAACATTCTAATAAATAATTAAGGAGAT
The DNA here is from genome assembly GCA_013421005.1 of Heliconius erato x Heliconius himera. Lineage (NCBI taxonomy): Eukaryota > Metazoa > Arthropoda > Insecta > Lepidoptera > Nymphalidae > Heliconius > Heliconius erato x Heliconius himera. Next base: position 1,150 of record JAATLQ010034918.1, on the reverse strand, counting down.
GTCACTGATTCGAAATTGACGGATGACGGTTTTGTAAATTTTCATACATTTTCGAACGACTGTTAATTTTTATGTAATTATTTGCCGTTTATAATTAATTTATACTTTTCTTTGGTTCTTCGCTTATTCGAGTAGTAGATTAGTTAGATTTTCATAAATTTCTTGGTGTGGTGTAAGTTGCGGCCCTGCGCGGCATCGGCATAATATTATTTAAGTATTTATTATTTAAGGAAAGAATTGTTGGTTATTTCATCTCGGTTAGATGGATGTCTATACCGTTGTTATACACTTAATAAATTATAGTTTTAGTTTTTTGGGATTTTATTTGATATTGCTCGCAAAACTTATCATATTTAATGTAGAAGGGACTTTAGTTATTTCATATAGTATCTATGTACGCGCGCAAGGAAAACGTGTAAAAAGATTTTTCCCGGGTCAGCAAAATCGATCACTGAAAGTCCAATAAAAATCAGTTCAGTTATTCTGGACATTAGCTCAGGGAAATAGAAAGACAGACAGAGACAAAAAATATTGACGTTTTACCTGTAATTAAAACGTTTATTAAACATACTTACCTTAATCGAAGCCTAAATAATGAGAGTAGCGTTCATTTCCCTTTTTGTCGCTAGTGGCAAGCTTCCCCTTCCATATTGCTGCAGTGCTGCCATTATTATGACGTAGACGCTAGCGCCACCGGAGGCAGTGAGTTATGTGACTCCAATAATTTATTCATTAAGTTTCAATGCCACCAGGCAGTTATATACTTAGGCTTCGATTAAGGTAAGTATGTTTAATAAACGTTTTAATTACAGGTAAAACGTCAATATTAAACAGTACTGTACCGTTAATCGAAGCCTAAATAATGAGAGACGTGTTTATTATCGCTTGGTGGCGCTAGGAAACGCCAATGTGATAGAGTTATGTAAATAAATTTATAAGATGAATTGTAAATAAAGAAAAGTAAATTGGATAAATAAAACCACTCATATTTCTACATCAGGACATTATATTGGGATAGAAAAATCACATCAATACACCATAATCATCTTTTGTATGACTATAACAGATACAATAATTGTTAATAAAATAATCGAAGAAATATTATTAGGTAAATGTCAGACGTCAACAGGAACAAAATTAGATGCAATAC
>JAATLQ010034917.1:0-25502 GCA_013421005.1 Heliconius erato x Heliconius himera | reverse complement strand
AAATTAAATAGTAAACTTCCAATTGATTTTGAAAGAGTGAATCATTCTGGCTTTGAATATAAATCGATTTATTACCCAAATATTAGCCAAATTTTGAATTTCCCGCCCATATCTGAGGCGGTAAATTTTAAATATTGTTTCTGGTGGGCACACAAGAGATGGCAGCAGTGGCGTTTGGTCCCCCATTTTTTTGTATGAAGTGAACATTCTTCACTTTGGGTATATGTGTTCTGTGGAGCGAGGCGATTTTTGTCAATTCGTCAAAAAAGTGTTTTGTTTAAATTAAATAAAGTAAATTGTACAAAATTAAATAGTAATTCGTATAAAATAGTGTCGTACAAAGTGATATTAGTGTAATGTGTTATATATGTTTATGTTGATAAGTCTGATAGAGGGAATCAATTGTAACAGGACCATCAGATATATTTGGTAAGCGTAGCGTTAATTTTTACAATCACTAGCTTTTTATTTAGGTATTCGACCGAGACACAGTTACGCACTATAAGGCAGGCCTTCACCTCGATCGGCTGCCTAAATTTTAGTTATAACTAATACAAAACTTCTAATAGTATTTGAGTGAAAGAAAACTCGTCTAGTTTGACGTAGCGGTGAACTTGTTGCAAGGGAAACAGAAATTAGGCCGTGATTATCTGCTTAGTATCTATTTGTTTGTGTATTCGCGACTCGCGAGTCGTACAGCCGTGACGTCACTTGTGTACAGTGAAAAATCTTATATACTTGCTGTATATAATATATGAGGTATGATAAAGTTTTATCAAAAATTGATAGCTGCTATGATTTAGATTACTTACAGATAGAAGTACAGGTTGTGAAGTTTATACTCAGTTTTCAAAGAAAACAGTGTAGTCTGTGAATGTGTTTTTTCAAGTAAGACAGGATTTTTTTGTAAGTACATAGGAAACTTTTCTAATATGTAGTAGGGGGAAACGTTTAAGCATTGGTTATTATGCAAATTTGGTAATATGTTATATTTAAAACATAAATTTCAGTAAATAAATTTAAAAAATTATGACAAAATTACTTAACAGGAAAATAAATATTTTAAATAATCTTATTTCTAGAACAAACTATAAACTAATCAACTGGTTCGAGCAACTTTAATATGATTTTTAAAAAAATATTTCACCAAATTTTTTAAATAACAGTTTTAAAATAAGTTATCTCTCTATTTCTTCTGTCTCTATCTATCTGTCTCTATTTCTTTCTATTTTTTACCTTTTAAAGTACTATTCAGTTACAATTTATCTTATAGATTTAAAGGCATAAGTCATTATGAGTCACAAATTTAGAAGTTATTTATTTGCATTTAATTAACATTTTTTTAGTAATATTAACATTTTTGCAGAGTTTTTTGAAATGATCAATGAAACCTACTCTTAATATGTAGAGGATGGAAGTAGGTGTAAAAGTTATAACAGCGAAATCTTTCTGTAGTTTGCTAAATAATGTTGGCCTGTCTAGGATGATCAACAATTTAATTCTAGAACATACTTCAAAGGTGTCTCTAGTAGAATCATTTTAACTTAGTATTGCATTTCTCTGCCTACTATATTTTTTATTTAAGTATTTGCCAAGTCTTTATATTGAAGATGTTTGCAAGTTATTTAGGCAAGACAAGATAAGTACTATCACAATCAATATTTGTTTATCATATTACTGTGATAGCTTTGTTCTTTTATATTTTTATATGATATATAGTGTAATAACCTCACACATTTGTGTTATCTGTTTAATAAACAAAAATATTGTATTCTATTCCTTGTTATATGACAAATGCAATGATCAAAATATATACATTACAATAATTTATTCATAGTTTAAAAAAATGTGCTGTTTCAAATGAAATTAATTACAAATTTAAATCATTTGCATTAATTCTCTCTGACAGCTTCATACTTTTTCTTAAAGAGTGGACTGAGGGAACCTACTGTTAAGACACTGTTTTCCACTTTCTGCCCAACTTTTAAGACATTGTGAGATGAATGGTTTCAATCAACTCCACACTTTACCCTCCAGAGCAGGCAAATGATAATAAGTTTAATATAATGATGTCCATGAGTAGGAACCAAACCCACAACTACTGTTTACAGTCAATACTTTTCTTCTTATTTCACTACAACCTGAATATATTAAATTTAATGTCAGTTCATTTTTAAATCAACATCTTTCACTATAACTGTTAGTATTGTTACTTTTTCCTATAAAAAAAATAAAAAGCCATCTAGAACAGAATAAGGTAAAAATCATGACAAAATGGAAATTCTGTTAGAGTGTCTGTTCTGTCATTTTCAATATATTTCCTGTTAATGTTGTTTAAACAAACAAGTATTCAAAGGCTGTTGCGACCATGGTCACATCCACAATGTCACTTCCTATAGTACTTCTGATAAACATATTTTAAATAACTAGAAATGAATAGGTTTTTTTTAGTTTGCCAATATATAATGCTTTCAGCTAGGTTAGGCAGAGAGTACCTAGTGTTAAAACACTCCATCCCTCACTGTTCGTCTATTTTTGAGACATTGTGTATTAAACTCAACACAGCGCTTTGTTTTGTTGCCCAAATTGATAAAAAATATTTATCCTCCATATTGGGAATTGAATCCTTATCCACGCGTGTCCGGCTCATAGTCAGACGCTAACGCTGCTGTATGTGGCATACATCGTGAAGCTATTAATTTTATCAATCGAAATCTTTTTTTTACTCTATTTTATTATAGACTTGTTATAAAAATATATTAATTTAATCAAATGAAATCATGAGGCCAGTCGTGGCGCAGGGGCACAGAGTGTAACTGTAAAATCGACTGCTTGTGGGTTCGATCCCCACTCGAGGAGATAACATATTTACTTACATTTATATTTTCATTTCCTCGCTCTGGTGTTGGGGCAAAGTGCAGCGTTGAGTTCCGCCACTCAACACGCAATGCCTCCAGAACTCGGCGGAAAGTAGGAAACGGTGTGTCTTAACACTGGGTTCCCTCTGCCTACTGTGTGCGGCATACAGCGTAAAGCTGATTTAATTAATTTATGTCTTAAGTAATAATTAAATGTTGTGAAATTAGCAATAGTTGCGTAAAATACTATTATTTGTATAAAATAATTATATCTAAAGTATTCACCTTGGTTTTCTACTTGACATCTACTCTTCTATAATGAGACAGTTTAAGCACTTGTAACGTTTTGCCTGAGTTCACTAATGAAAGCACTTTTGTTGTATTGTTTTGAATATTGTCATACATTTTTCTTCTTCTTGAATACACATACATATCTTGAGGTGAATGCGACGATTGTGGGTTGAATTCCCGTTCGGGGGAATGAATTGTTATCATTTCGTCGTTCTGTTGACTCGGAATGTCTTTGACACTAGGGTCCGTCTGCCTACACTATTATTTGCGGGATACAGCGTGAAACTATTTTAGATAGTTTGTCATGTTCACATATCGAAATGTTGTGGCGCTTACAGAGTGCAGTGTGGTAGGAGACACTAGAGATATTAGTTAGGCATATATATATTTTACTTCTCTGCTCTTATAAATGCTAACATCTCAAAATAGATGGGAAAGTGGAGAACAGAGTGTCTTGACACTTTCTGCTTAGAATTTCTATTTGCAGAAAATTCGTGAACCTATAAACACAAATAACTAGAGTAACATGGCAATAATATAGGTATTATTTATTTACTAATTAATAACAACAGGTTTTTGTGTTTAACTTGCATTGACGTCAATAAAAAAAATATACGGCTGAACATCTTACGCTCCAACAAATATTGCGTCACTATATAATTGTCATGTTTTGTTTTTTTTTTATATCAACAGGCTTATCTGGCTTAAGCTTTAATTTATCAAGCCTTATGTGTTCGAGGTATTATATTTTAATTGTTCTGGCTAATTTCGAATACTCCTGACCATATTCTATGATAATTTTTCGTTATCAAAATTAAAGCTGAAAATTTTTAAAAAACCTACCTGAAGCCAAGAAGATTTTGGTAATATATTTTTAAATAACAATCCAGAATTTGGAAAGGGAAAATATTAACACTACTTTCTTTTTGTCCGAATAAATAAATATCCTCACATTTACAAATTGATCTCATATTCACAGCGTACCTAAAAGTATTTCTTTTTCCAATTTTCATCAAATTCTATTTTTCCATCCAATTTTCCAAATATTGCGTGTTGAGTGGCGCAACTCCACGCTACGCAAATTATTACTGCGAGTAGGAATCGAACTGACAACCGTTGCGTTGTTGGACGCGCTTTCATGTTTAATCGGTATTTTACTGCTAAAATAGTAAATAACATTGCTTATTAATCGTATACACTTCCCTTAACAGTATTTGAATCCACTACGATAACTTTTAATAACATAAAAGATTGCTTGTTGTTTATTATTTCTTCTCGTAAAGTAATTTGCCTTTCGCCGAGCAGTGAATCAATTCTAACAATTAACCTTTTAAAACTAGACTGGCATTTCAGCAAGTTAACTACGAAGTTAATTTTAACTGAAAACGAGAGCTAATTAGTGTAACTAAAATTAAAATACAGATACCTCATTGATAAAGATGACTTGCAAACGCGACGGTTATGGGTTCGATTCTCACTCAGGGGGAAATATCATTTTCATTTCGTCGCTCTGGTAACTAGATAAAGTGAGGCGTTAAATTCTGCACACAATATCATGAAAATTTGGCGGAAGGTCGCGAACGGAGTGTCTTAACACTTGTAGTATCCTGTGCCTATCCCGCGTTATGCGAGATACAGCGTGAAGCAGAACAATAAACATATTATGTAGAATAAAGATTCAAGTAGATTTTGTACAAAAGTTAAATATATGTGAATTATAGTTTCAAATAATATTATAATAGATCGTCATTGACAAAGATACATTGTTTACGTGGGACAGTACATCCGACGTGTGGAAGCTTAGGGTCGTCACTCTGTCACACGGACTTTCGGCTATCGACCTCGTGGCTACCTGAAGGTCTTTGCTATATATATATATATATATATTTTCTATTTTTAAGTTTCACTTGCAAATAGAACTCGTGACCATCCCGTCAGATCAAACACTAGATAACTACGCTTCGACAATGTAAATAGATATTTATTAGTATCATATACAATTATTCGAATGGTATTAATAGTAGCAGCGGCACGAAGTGTGACTGTAAAACTGACTGGTGGTGGGTTCGATCCCCACTCGAGGAGATGAAATATTTACTTAAATTTATATTTCCATTTCTTCGCTCTGGTGTCGAAGTTAAGCGTGGCGTTGAGTTCTGCCACTTAACACGCAATGCCTCCAGAATTCGGCAGAAGGTGGGGAACGGAGTGTCTTAACACTAAGTTCCCTCTGCCTACCCTGCTTTGTGCGGGATACAGCATGAAGCTGATAAAAAAAGAGTCACAAACTTGCGTGCGATTGTAAACGCGACAGGTGTTTGATTCCCACTCGATGGAATAATAATGTTTCATATTTATTTTTTCTCTTTTTGGTAGCGAGGCAAAGTGCGGCGTTGAGTGCGCCACTCACTACGCTACGCCTCGAGAATTTGGCGGAAAGTAGGAAACGGAAGTGTCTTAACACTACGGCTCTCAGGTTTCCCCTGCAAAAACGTGCAGGATTGTGAGTGAAACTAAAAAACTGTATTTTATATGTAGATAAAAATAGGGAGTAGGCTGCAATTCTCGGAGATTTGTTGAAGGTCATACATTGCTGTACGACAAAACAACAATACCTCCGAGTTATGTAGGAGTCGTTTCTGTGTCTTAGGCTTATCCCTGGGTGTTTGCTGGTCTTTTTTTTTTCTTTCACAAATGTCTGACACCGTAAAGATATATTCTTTACTATAATTATCACTTTAGTAATAAGTAGGTAGGTATCCCACAGATAGCAAGACACGCAGAGGGAACCTGGGGACCTACTGCTAAGACACTTCCTTCCCCACCTTTCGCCGTATTCTGGATTGCGTGTTGAGTAGCGGAACTCATTATATTATATTGTTTTATAATTAATTTAGGTTTCAATTCTGAGAAATATCTATCGAAGGTCATCTAGATTGTTTTCTGTGAGACAGTGTATGGTAGCGGTGTGTCGTCACTCTGTCGTACACCCGTACGTACATACGTTCGGTTGTACGGTCAACGACCGCGTGACATATCTCCTGACGTTTGTTGATTTTTTTTTTATTATTTACTGTTCTTAAAGTAAGTTGATATTTTTAGAGAGAGAGAGATTTTTTTGTGATGTAATACTGCGGCACAGCTTCTTCCTGTAAAAGCGGAGGTCGTAGATTGGATTCCCACTTGGGGATTTATATTATTTTCAATTCCTGGCTCTAGATCAGGGGTTGCCAACCTTTTCTTGATCAAGGACCACTTTTTTATCATTCTTGGTAGCAGGGACCACTATGTAGGTACAAGTCAGTCAGTCAGTGTCACAATCGTGTGACTGTATACGCGACGGTTGTGGGTTCGATTCGCAATATATCGTTCGCGGACCATATTTACCACTGCTCTAGATAGAAGAAGAAGAAGAAGCGCGATGTTGAGTTTCGCCTCTCAGACGTATACTGCTCAGGTAGCCATAATGTTTTTTTATCAATTTTTTTATTTTTTTTCTCTCTTTGTTACATTGTTAAGTAAAAGTATTGTCATTAACAACACAAAAAGTGACTATCAAATTAAGTTAGTTTCTTATAGTTTTTTTTAGTTAGTTCAGTTTATGTGAGGTCGACGACCATTCGTATGACATATCCTAATAAACGTTCTCTTTTATACGTTCGCGTATATTTGATGGGCACATAAAAAATATATTGGAGTTTTGACACTTCTAGGCGCCGTCAGAGGTCAAAAATAAATGTTTTTAGACGTTTTTTTTTTAAGATTTAAAGTGGAAACTTAAAAATATATACAATTAATATATTTCTCAATTATTTTTTAAAAATTTAAAAGTGTTATTTCACATTTAGGAAAGAAAAATATTTTTTTTAGAAAACATTAAAATTTGAACGTAGCGGGATTTGAACCCGCGCCGCTTGGTAACCATTAGGCGCCTCTTGTTTTCTTAAAAAAAAATTAAATTGTTACGTATAAAGATAAACAGCCAAGCAGAGGGGGAACAGATAGTCTATTTTATTATACTAATATCTGATATGAGTGGAAATCGATCCCAAAGCTATCGCTATCGAAAATGGGGAACGAAGTGTCTTAATACTAGGTTCCCTCTGCCCTACCCTGCTGTGTGCGGGATACAGCGTGAAGCTGATAAAAAAATATATAACATAATAGGTACTGCCCGTCTGCACCAAGTGCAAGTACGCCGTCTATTCATAACGAGGCAGCGTCTGACTGTAAATAAGATGATAGTGAGTTCGATTCCTATTCAGGGGAATGATCCTTTTCCGTCTATCATCTAGTAGGTTTCTTTTGCATATCCTATTATATACAGGATACAGCGTGAAAAATATCAAATTTTCAAGTTAATTTTAAAGCGTCTCTCATTTTTTTAATTATGAAAAGTTCAACGCACGTCTCGCTAGCTCTGATTCTGCACACCTATTATTACAACATCCGATATCTGTTCGCGGCCTACCATATGGTGGACTTTATTTCCATGTCTTAAGAGCTATATTAGAATGGCATCAGTTAGTAGTGGTTGATGCAACAGTTACGATACGAACGGTACTAAAGTTGTCAACGTACTATAGACAGTATTTTTTGTTAAGTCTAGATTTTTCATCTTAAATACAGCATCCACGGTGGTTCTTGCTTTTTTATTGTTGCAAATGTATCTAACAGGATAGGACGGAACATGAGAATTTAGTGTTTAGATACTCCGTTCCCATTAAAACACTTCCGTTTCCGCCGTATTCTTCAGGCAGGCGCTTTGCCTCGTTACCAGAGGGATAAGAAATCAAAATATTAAATTTCCTCGAATGGAAATCGAACAGGTTGTGGGTTCAGGGTGGGGATTTTTATTATTTATAGATTTTATTAAAATTAAACATGTTTATTTCATTAGTTTATAATCAATTTTGATACTTTCCAGAAATACACTACTTAAGTATTCAACACATATTTTCCCTACAATGTTTGTACATATAATAAAATATCGACCTTGGTATATGGGACCTATCACGCTACATTTCCAACTCACTTCTACCCTACAGTAGTTACCTTGAAGCATTAGTTTAGACGTACAAGGCTACGAAACCATAGCTTCAATGCTCACTCGAAGAAATGAAATATTTAATATTTTCATTTCCTCGCTCTGGTAAAGCGCGGCGTTAAGTTCCGCCACTCAACACAATGATAACTGAAATGTTTCAATGAGAACAGTCTAGTCTTAACACGAGAAGAATTGAGTTTTTTTATAATAATAATTAATAAAAGAAATATTAAATATTTCATTTTCTCGAGTGGGAATCCTACCCACAACCTTTCGCGTTTGCAACCGCACGATTGTGCCCCTGCGCCACGACAGGCCCAATGAAATGAGGATATCAGTTCGTATAAACGTATATAAACTAAAATTTTACTGCTTATACCGTCGTATTTGACCTTTTGCGCTAAGCCCTGACCTTCAAGGTGCAACCTTAGGTTTATCTTATCGAAAATAATATCTAATTAATCGGCATCTAAATAGCTAGCCTATCCAGGTGCAATTAAGGTAACATTAATAATATAACCAATTTAATTGATGATTCTATTGTAATGTACGGATTTACTCAAAAATATACCAGAGGTTATGGGGTCTGTTCCCACTCGGGGAATTAATTATTTTTATTTTCTTCGCTTTGGTGGCGAGACAAAGTGCGGGGTTAAGTTCCGAAACTCAACACGCAATGTCTCCAAAATTTTACGGTCAGTGGACTTCCGTTCTCCACTTTCCGCCGGCCAATGGAAGTGTCTTAATGGGAACGGAGTGTCTTAATACTAAGTTGTCAGCTAAAAATAAAATAAACAGTAGTAACGCATAGTGGCGCTAAAGGACAGCATTTTAGTGTAAACACAGTGGTTGTGAATTCGATCCTCGCTCGGAGTTTTGCACTGTTTTCATTCTCCTTCCCAATCCTCCGAGTTTGTAATGATTGCATTATTATATTTTCCGCCTTCACGCTATATGCTGCATTCTGCCAGATTTTGCGATTCGAGACATTGCGTATTGATCGGCGGAACTCAACGCCGCGCTTGGTCCACTTAAGTCAACAGTATTCATAAAATACCTAGATAGTAACGTTCTTACAACCCGCCAACACTCTAAACGTTAGCGTTAGGGCAATTAGTTGCCCAAAGTAAATTGTTGGTTATTTTTGTCCAGTTTAACGATTTCTCATCCAAACAGTGATAAATAATTCACAAAGGTGTATTATTTACAGTAGTTTACATCGAGGTTGCTAGGGTGCTTGCAAGGTCAGTCAGTGATTTGTGTTATATGTATGTGCCTGAAGAAAAAGAGATTTTTTAAAAAATAAGTATTAAGGCTAGAATAAAATTAAATTTCATCTTTTTGGAGTTACTTTTTGATATTATATTTGAACTCAGTAGGAATTTAGGCGTGAGGCTGAAAAAAATAGCATTTCAGAATCAGAATTCGGTGAAAAGTGGGGCACGGAAGTGTCTTAGTGGGAACAGAGTGTCTTAACATTAAGTTATTATGTTCCCTCCGCCTACCCTGTCATGTGCGGTATAAAGCGTGAAGCAAAAAAAAATAATACACCTCTCAGGGGTGCTCTGCTTCTTCTTTTATTACGTAAATCGTTTTTTTTATGATTAGTTCGATCCTCCTTGGAGGGAGGTTCCCTCCTTTAAGTAAATGCTTTGAAGTTTAAACAATCGAATGCGTAACCCTTGCCTCAGTATTACGGTTTCGCACCAATGATTCTCAGGTATCAACTGTGATCTATATATATTTGCAACGGTCACACGAAGGTACTGACTGTAATTATAATACCGTCACGTCATCTTATCTATTCAAATGAGCATATCGTCCTTAATAGTGCTTAGTTACTTCGAGAACGTTGCCTTGTATTTATATTTTGTATGAATGTGAGATTATTTTGTGTATTTTATATATTTTTCATGTAAAAAGAATATTTTAAGGAAGCTTTGAAAATGTTATAATTTCTTTTTATAACATTGTAAGTTGTTTTTTTATTGTTAATACTAAGTTCTCAATGGCATCGTTGTTTTTCCCGACTGCTAAGGAAGGGTTATTTTTTTCGCGCGTATCTTGTAAGTATGTAATATTCTTTATTACCTCGTATCTCCAGAACCGCTGAACGGATTTACATATTTGAGGTATCGTTAGATTTGTATTAGCAGCCCAAGTGTTCTTAGATAATGTGGCTTTAATAAAAAATAATCATGGCGGCTGTGGTACGCCATTGGACTTAGTGAAAACAAATTTTTTCGTTTCGAATACCATAATATGGGTATCAAATTTAAGAGCTCAATTTCAGGATTTCAAAAAGGTATATCATGATTATCATTACATTATAAATTCTAACAAAAAAATGAAAAATAAAAAAATATTTGTAAAAACAAAAACCCCGACTGCATCAAACTAAAAAGAAAATAAACAAGCCCAATAGTTTATTAGGATTAACAGTCGGGACCTATAAGTAATTCTTCAATCAATAAAATCTTTACCAGGAACTCGCATAATTTAAAGAGGTTCCGACTGTTAATCCTAATAAACTATTGGGCTTGTTTATTTTCTTTTTAGTTTGATGCAGTCGGGGTTTTTGTTTTTACAAATATTTTTTTTCTGCCACTCAACATGTAAGGTCTCTATAGGGAAAAATGTGAAATTACAAACAAATCGTAAATTGGTGATCTTAAAATGTTAGGAAAATATTTAAATATGACCTTAAATTTTATTTACTACAACATATTTCTCCTTTTAGTGTTTTGGCGTAAGCTCTTTCAGTCTAATGTCTAACACATCTAACAGCGATACCCAAAACTCCTACGGCCAATACGTTTACAAACGCATGTGAAGTTAACAAAAGTCATGGAATTTGTAAGTTGATTTCACCCCAATCTTTGATATTACTTTACTATTGTAAGATTTATAAATTCTAGTGTAAAAGTTTATAATCTATTTAAAGTTAACTTTGCAGTACTTAACTAAACTAATTTAATATGCCAAATCTGTACCAACAGTGGCGAATCCTCAAGGTATCAGTCTAGACCAGTGGTTCCCAATCCGTTCTTGATTGATCTTGTCAAGGACCACTTTTATATCATTCTTGGTAGCAGGGACCACTATGCATGTAGGTATACTAAAAATTAACTGTGATAATCAAACAAAAACTTCGTCTCACCATCCCCAGTCATTAAATTAAAATCGGTCGCGGACCATATTTAAGCTTCTGCGGACCACCGCTGGTCCGCGAACCACTGGTTGGGAACCAGTGGTCTAGACGCACTATTCTAAATTTTTATAGTGAAAACAGTAAACAAACATGACACAGACTGTAAGCTATCCTATGGCGCAGTTGGCAAACCAAAGAACGCGAACAGTACACAATAGGCGTAAAAACTATTCTTTGATACGATTTAGAGGCATTTTTAACCGACTTCTGTAAGAAAAGGTGGTTATCAATTCAATTATATATTTTTTTACGTATGTTACTTCAGATCTTTTAACTGGGTGAACTGATTCTAATCGATCGAGTCACAGGTATGTTAAAAACAGATTCAATTCCCACTCAAGAATATTAAAAAAAAAAAAGGCGGTTGAGGCCGGTCGTGGCGCAGCGGCACGAGGTGTGACTGCAAAACCGACTGGTTGTGGGTTCGATCCCCACTCGAGGAGATGAAATATTTACTTAAATTTATATTTCCATTTCTTCGCTCTGGTGTCGAGGTTAAGCGCGGCGTTGAGTTCTGCCACTCAACACGCAATGCCTCCAGAATTCGGCAGAAAGTGGGGAACGGAGTGTCTTAACACTAGGTTCCCTCTGCCTATCCTGCTGCGTGCGGTATACAGCGTGAATTAAGCTAATTTAAGAATATTTTAAATACTAAAAATATTCTTATTTACATGAAAATTAAAAACTTTTATGGCCTGGTTCGGGATAGCCATTTTTTACGAATTATGAAGCTAACGAGTTGGTTTGGTTGAACGTGTCAATCTCGGGAACTACTGGTTCGAATTAAAAAATATCATATTTAAAGTCTAGGTAAACCCACAGTATTTGGGATCAGAGTTCGTCATGCACTTGCAATGCTATGTCTATTTACTTGTAAAAACCAGTAAAAAGTAAAATCAAGTCAGCTTCACGGGGTATTCCGCAAACAGCCAGGTAGGCAGGGGGAACCTAGTGTTAAGGTTACCCTTGTGCGCATGCACTACGAGGCCTCGAAAAAAAAACTATTAAATTATAATATTACTATTATACTATACATATAATACAATACACTACAATCGCCTTATCCGTTTATTTTGCAAAGTCAAGATACTGTATTATTAGAGATAAAAAAAAACACAATTTTTATACATATATAGATAACATATTTTTAACGTGATGCATCGTTTAGAAGCCATATGTACGATGACTAATTAGCATACGTTCATATATTAGGAGTGTATTGTGAAAATACTAACTAAAAAAATGTACTAAGACCGTCGTAGCTCAGTTTAGATGTACACATATTGGTTGTGGATTCGATCCTGATTCGTGGGAATGTTATTTATGTGCATGGAGAGAAAATCTAAACGCGGTGGTTGTGTATCCGATGCCTAATTGAGGGATTTATCGTATTGTTGATTTTCTACATTTCCCCGCTCTGGTAAGATAAGGTCCGCCGGAAAGTGGAGAGATAGTGTTTTGACTCTAGGTTCTTTCTGTTTTTCCTGCTATATGTGGGATACATAATATATCTTAAAGAAATCATACAAATATCTGTTATATTTGGGAATTGAACTCGTGATCTAGGTCAGGTCAGTCGTTACTTTTGCCTTTGTATGTTGTTCCTACAGTATAGTATACTAAAAAGAAACTAGATCTCGGCGTAAATTTGATTGTTAGATTTTTGCGCAAAAATTCAGAAAGCCTAACTTCAAAGCGGCCACACCTCGTTGACCATACTGTACAGTTGCCTTCTTTAGTCTCTTAGTTTTTTTATAGTTGTGCATGTCGACCTAAAAAAAAGATTTAAAAAAAATACTAACTCACTACCACCATCATAGTATATACGACGTTACCACTGCACTCACCTTTGGGAGCCCTCTAGTGCTTCCGCCCACGTTACCTAACCACCACCGTTAAGGCGATGACACACTTTCCACTGTTCTTGCGTAATTATAATGTTACGAGTGCATATAAAATTAAATGGATTGACATAATGGTTATCAATTTTTTTTAGTTATTATATATGTAGATGTGATTGGCAAATGATGAATAGAATATGGTTAGGTTAACCCTCTGCGACTTACGTGGCTTAATTTGTGGACTTGGTAGTCTACGAGACACCATTTTAGACAGCAAATATTTTTATATAATAAGCTTATGCAGCTACTTTATTTATATTTATTAGAACACTTTTTATTATTGTGTAGGCAAAGCGCGGCGTTGACTTCCGCCACTCAACACGCAATGCCTCCAGAACTTGGCGGAAAGTGGGGAACGGGATGTTAACACTAGGTCCCCTCTGCCTACCCTGCTGTGTGCGGGATACATTTATTTTAAATAAAAAAAACAATGTGTATTTTTAAAATTAAACATTAATTATTGACTTTGCGTAAATCACTCTATGAATCTCTTCTGTAACATTAATGACTTACAAAATCTGTGCAGTTCCTAATACTCGAGAGGCTTCTTTTTATGTACATTTTCTTATGTGCTCCATTATAAACATCATAAATTACAGTTCACCCAGGTGTTGAACCTTGTTCAATTTCTTATCAAATTGTACCATCAGCCGCAGTTTCAGTACATCAGCCTACCACATCACTTTCGCTTTCTGAACTCGATAACGGCCTTTTTGGTCAGAGGACCAAGACGAAGAGTCGTAGTCGTCGTATTCTACGTACGAAGAGTCGTACGTTCAAAATATTCATCCTCTTCACTTTCTTTAACTGAGGACTCGCATTCGTCAAAGGAATCACTATATTGTGCTACTTTATCCACTTCACTTTCAGATATTTTCTTTTCACTAAATTCGGAAAACTCATCATCTATGTTGTTTATAATTTCTAATGATCCCATAAGTAACATTTCGTACATTACCTACGCGTTTTAGGTATTCTGTAAAATGCCGAGGTATTTTATAGAATACCTAAAACGCGTAGGTAATGTACGAAATGTTACTTATGGGATCATTAGAAATTATGTGATTGTATATATAAGAAATATTTATTTCAAATACTTACTTAAATAGAGAAAGCATCCTTTCACTTTGTCACTACTCCGAGGTACAACTAACACCTGTTTCGTTGTTTAATTATAAATTTAAAATAATGCTAATGAGGACTACTTTGATTTTAATTTCAATTAAATCACATACTTTGTGTTTATTATCTGTTATTTTAAATATCTAAATTCTCGACACAGATTCTTATAATTAATGATCATTAATTTCGCCAGTCATGGCGCAGCGGCACAACATGTGACAGTGAAACCGACTGGTTGTGGGTACGATTCCCACTTGAGGAATTGAAATATTTACTTAAATGAATATTTCCATTTCTTCGCTCTGGTGTCGAGGCAAAGCGCGGCGTTGAGTTCTGCCACTAAATACACAATGTCTCCAGAACTTGGCAAAATTGGGGAACGCAGTGTCTTAACACTAGGTTCCCTCTGCCTACTATGCTGACTGGGGGATACAGCGTGAAGCTGATATTTATTTATTTTGTGTTTACAAGTAAAATTTTGTATGTTGATTAAAAATACATAATTTGTTTTATGTATACACATTTTTTCCCCGGTCTGATTATTGAGAAAGTTAGCGTAAAGAGTATTGGGTTGAGTCACAGTTTACTTACACCCATATTATAAATGTATTTTTTTTGGTATTTTGTGTATATTATAAAAATAGCTTTATTAACGTGATGTAATATCCAAGATAAAGGTTTTTTTTCAATGTATGGTTTTTCCTATATATAGGGTGGAAGAGGCAGCGCTCCATTTACGGAAACAGCATATAGGCTAAAATATTTCAAACCTATACCTAAAGAAATTAATCAAGATGCCTCAACAGTTTGGACGTAGGATTTTTTTTCATTTCACGATTTTTATCCATACCTGTATTTCGTGTGACGCGATTACGTATAGATCCCAATAACATAAACACTAACTACTACAAAAATACTACTAAAAGTTAAACAACTTTGAACTTTATCGCCAATACATACGACTCGATTTCGAAATGAGGCGTGTGCGGCGGTGTTCCTTTGATAGGTTTATGTGTGAGTGCGTCATCATTACAAATGGCGTTTTGTTTTAAAATTACAATTTTATTATTTTCTTTGAAAAAAAAACTTTTTCATTTTGGGGATTTTATTTTTTTCTGAATTATATTAGGCTTTTATAGAGTAGTTAAAACTGTGGTTTCATTTAATGTGGTGCTGACACTTCCACCCTGTATAACCAGCTTTACGATATTAGTCCCTGCTTCTACCGTACTGTAGGGTCGACGAGTTTCCGCCGCTCTGAAGTTAGCCTCTCTGAAATTTTGCGCACTGTTCACTCGAAAAGAAAATAATATATAATAAGAAAAATCAAATCTGCGCAGCTATCTACAGCTATCTTCAAAGTGGCCGCGACTCGTCAACCGTACTGTACACACGCGTCATGCGTACATTACCGTTACAGCGGCCAGTGGTAATGACATTGACGCGTCGCGTTTTTTTTTTTAAATTTGAGTGGATATTTTAAAACTTTTTTAATTGATTTGTTTGTTTTGTGGCAAAGATTTGTAGACGACATGGCATCGATACACAGGTTATTTTTTTATTGGTTTTTAGTTTTTTTTAGATTTTGTATTAGAAAGTAATTTAATATTTAATTATATAAGTTATACATTTCTCAGCTTAAAAGTGATACATTTTTTTAAAACGAAGAATTAATATAACCTTACCGACTCTATAATAAAACTGTTAAAGTTTGCGGATTTTACGCAAATAAGAACCCCATGACTATTTCGTTACATCAGTTTCATTTTTGTTTTGTTCAACGAATAGGATGATTAAGCGTTCCCCTTCGGCTTTCCCCATACAGTTCTTAGTATTAATGAAAATATCTATAATTGTAGGTATGTATTGACGTTGTTACTCATTATATTATTTGTACGTTAAACTTGTAATATTAATAAGTTTTTTTTGGTTATTTAGTTTAGTAAATGATATTAAGTATAATATAATTCTAAAAGGTGTTAATTAGTACTAGCTTAGTTAGTCGATAAATCTGTACAGAAAATATCTATAGATATTGGGACTCAAGATCGAAATTCCGCTGCAACTTGGAGTGATCTAATATTTTTTGTAACTGTAAAGTTTATCCCTATCTCTTCATACATTCGAGAGGTCTTCATACTTTCTACGTAATTTTCCTCTAGTATCAGTGATACTGGGTTCTCAAAGGTCAACCAAGTTCTTCTCCTGCCTCTCTTACTTTCTGGCGATATCGCGTGTTGATTGACGTTACTCAACGTTTAGTTTTACTGCATTAACAGAGCAAGGCAAATAAAAATATTAAAATATTTAATTCCTCCGAGTGGAATTCGAACCCACAGCCTTTGTGCTTACAGTCGCTCGTTAGTGCCACAGTGTCACGTTTTTCTTATAAAAATGTAAGCAATGGCGAATATTTTACTAATTTTATAGAAATATGCTTGTAACATAGCAAGATTGCCTTAATTAGAACTATTTCTACAACAACTTATACTATTAAATATTTATGAAATATCCAAGAAAAAAAACCTCTTAATATGTGTACACGCGAGGGTTGTAAATTTAATAATACATTTCGAAGAACATTTATACTTACTTAAAAAGTGCATACACACGTAATGTTTTTATCCATTTAAGGATATTGGAAATGGGGTTTCTTAACTGTCTTCTTATAAAAAACTGCTTCATTAAACAGTAGACTGCGCTAAAGAGTGTCATGTTTAATACAACTTCGAAATTAGTCTTTAACATTTGTTGTTATGGCTTTCAGAGGTGGACGGAAGATCCCGTTTTTTCTTTTTCCCTAAGGTTTTCTTAGGGAAGTCAAGTGCGTTGTCGGTCAGTCACTCAGTAACGGAAGAGTTTTACATTGTTTTATATGGATACATGTCATTAGGCTATGTTTAAAAGCAGTAGGTATCTAACATTTTTAAAGGTATAAAAAATTCGTAAAATAACAAAATTATTTTAATCAGGCGTAAAATTGTCAGCGGCTACTAATTAATTACAATATTTAATTTATATTTTACTTGTTTTTGTTTAAAATATTAAGAAAATGTAGTGGAAAATTCACAAAATGCTAGGCGATTACAAGTACTTTTCAATTACCTCATTAAAAAGTCAATATTGTTCCGAAGAAACAATAGACCCTGAAGTTGTAATGGAAAATTATATTAAGCTTTTTATCATTTCTTTTTTAAATTGAAATCAATATATTCTTTATTCAATTAGGCTCTTTTGAATCGATATCCATTACATAGAAATGTCAGGATTGTCAGTTCTACAGGAAGCTACCAAGCTCGGAAGGCAGTTCTGCCTTTAGCTTCACGCTACCTCTTCATATATACATCATTTACGTGACCTTCCTCCAATATCATCGATACTGCATTATCGAAGGTCAACCGAGGGGTCCCCCCTGTATACTATGCAAATATTTTTCTGTTTTTATTTTCTAATTAAATAATAACAATGTTTATTAAGTAACATCTGTACGGGTCGAGGCGATCACCTGTGAACAGAAACCTAACAGTTGCGCCATAGGCTTCCTATCGATTTCAGATTAACCTACCTTAATTGTATTGTAGTTTGTTTATAGTTCTGGTGTCTTAAATCTCTTTTAAATCTATTTACTCTGTATGTATGCATGTGGGCCCTTATGTAATGAATTGTGGTAGTGTCTTGGGATTATTAATTTAGGTTGTTCTAGATGCTCTATTGCCAAATTATTATAAGAAAAATGTATTTTTTTTATGTTAATAGGTCCTAAAAATGTTGTCTAGTTTTCAATTTAACGTCATTTTCATCAAATGTCCTGTCGTACAATCATAAACTGCGGATTGTTAATTCCAAAATGTTCTAAAATGAAATTGGAAGTAGTTTAGGGATATACTCTGTTCTGGCAAGATATTTTGACTCACTAAATACAATAAATATACACAATATCAGGCCATTTTTTTGACTGAATCTACAAATTTCCAATCCCACATATGTAAAGGGAACCTAGTGTTAAGAAACTCCGTTCCCCGCTATCCGCTTAATGTTTGATATATTGACTGCTGACTGGCGGAACTGAACGCCGCGGCTGTCAATCTTTTAATACCATGTCATTGTGACAACAAGACCTTGAAATTTTATTATGGTACAATGAAACACAATTTAAAATTTTACATCAGCACAATGAAATGTCCAAAACAAACTCACTCAAAATAAACTAACACTGACAAAACAATGTCGTTTAGAACAGCTTTTGACATGTTGTCACTGTATGAAAGTACATACAGTACGACCAAAGAGTCGTGGCCGCTCTGAAGTTAGCTGTAGATGGCTGCGCAAATGTGATTTTAGGTTTTTTCTTACATTTGATTATTTTCTTCCCGAATGAAAATTGCACAAAAATTAAAAAAATTGTAACTTCAGGGCGGCCACGACTTGTTGACCGCACTACGCCGTACGCCTTAATTCAATATTAACCATTAATAAATAACATTATTAAAAAAAATGTACTCATGTTAAAAAATAATTTAAGTAATGAATTACTCATTGGCTTAGGATATAAATACAGAAGAAGAAGAGTTAAAATTGGGGGAAACTTGGCAACGGATTGTCTTAACACTACATATAAGTACCCTCTTTCTAGTCTGATATGCGGGAAAAGCGTGGAGCTGGTTTAAAAAATATTTAGAAGTAAAATGTATTGAAAGTGGAGAACATAATGTCC
This sequence comes from Heliconius erato x Heliconius himera, assembly GCA_013421005.1. Classification (NCBI taxonomy): domain Eukaryota; kingdom Metazoa; phylum Arthropoda; class Insecta; order Lepidoptera; family Nymphalidae; genus Heliconius; species Heliconius erato x Heliconius himera. Next base: position 6,358 of record JAATLQ010034917.1, on the reverse strand, counting down.
CTAATATTTTATCATAATGTTTCACCTAATATTTAGGTTCCCACCGCCTTCCCTAATGTATGCCGGCGATGTATAGATATTAGATATATAAAGAATGATAATATATTACTTCAGCTTCATATATTAATTCAGCTCCAATCCATTTTTATCTGACAACGTCGCGAAGTACTCAATAGCTTTGTAGATTGGAACAAGGTGATATAGAAATTGTATAAACTATATTTATAATAGAAATTGTATAACAAGGTAATATAGAAATTGATTTATACTGTAATAGTTTAATTGTAACCTATATTACCCTTTTTTAATTTAACCTCAGACTCATTAACACTGAATGTCACAAAATAGGCGAAGGCGAAGAGCGAAGTGTGTTGACTCTATATTCTCCGACTACCTTGGTATAAATTATTTACTTCATCTCGAAAAAAGAAACAAGATTTTTTGTATATTTTTCCGTATTCTTCGATATGTAACCAATGCTAAACAGCGATAACGGATAAAAAAAAATATTTTTAAAATCATAGACAGACAACGTGGGCAACGGAAGTGTCTTAAGTTCCCAAGTTCCTTATACCTACCCTGTTATTTGTAGGATACAGCATGAAACTATAAAAAAGATAGACATTTCAATTTCTTTTATAAAATGAAGAGAGAGATTGATTGGGTTTAGATATAGATTATTTATTATCTATATATGTATTTGTATAATAGAAATATTCCCAAAATATTAGGAGATTTCATTTCCACCAAACATTATTTCGACCAGTTTTTCTCAATAAAACGTCGGTGTAAATAAAGGCGCCGCTCTCTTTTGTTTACGCGGCGTGAGCCAAAATAACGCGTCGACGTTCACAGCCGCTTCGCTTCGTACACTCTTTTTATATAGCAATGTACGTATCGTTCGTGTAATGATTTGAGATGCGTGTTGTGTGCGTTGTGGATGTTTTCCTTTGTAAGATTGTTTTTTTTTTCTTAAATATATAAATTTTGATGTTTTATAATATTTTGGATAGCGGAAATTTGTAAAAGTTAAGGAAATTTTGCTTGATGAGAACGTATGGCTTAATGATCAGACCGCTTGGACGGGCTTCAAGAGGCACGAGTTAAAATCTCGTTACGTAAAATTTTTTATACGATTTCTAAAAAAGTAATTTTCTGTCCTCACTCCTTAGTGTGAAATAATACTTATAAATATTAAAAATAAAGTAAGAAAATGTATATTAGTAAAAATCTATATTATTATTTAATATTATTTTTTTATGATTTCCAGATGCCCCGCGCCCGGGACGACATGCAAGTAAACGTGGCGGGCCTAAGGAGAAATATTAAAAACCTCGCGCACAACTATTCCGATGCCCAGGTACAATAATTAAAGATACTTCTGTATTTATTTCAATAGCCTTACAACTCTCTCCGGTAACTAGGCAAAGTGCGGTGTTGTGTTCCGCCACTCAACAAGCAATATCTCAAGAATTTGGCGAAAAGTGGAGAATGGAAGTGTCTTTATGGGAACGGATGTCTTAGAATTAGATTCTCAGTTTAAATATAGACATTACATTGTTTGAAGATAAACATTATATGACATTGCCCCTAGTAAGAATTGAACCTATGTAACTCGACTTCACAGTTTATTAATCCTGAATTGTGCCACAATAATACGATATGTTGACACAAATATCCGCTAAGTTTTATTTATGCAAATAATATAATAATTATAATTTTTATATTAAATTAAATGTGAAAATTTAAACTTCTGTATAATTTTGTTAAAATTAAGTTTATATACGTAAATAAACTGCTATTTCTAGTCAACATATATTTATAATATTTATTATGACCTTACGTACTTTGAATCTATTCATAATGGGATTTGCATATTAGTAGTAACCACTAACGAGATAAGTCTATATGAAACCAATTGGCTTTTAGTGTTTGAATTCTCTAATAAACACAAAAAAGTATATCTACTTTATGTAAGGAAAAAACATTTCAAGACTTTCCATAAAGTATAATATACTTCTAAATAGAAATACCATTATTCGTATAATAGGGGAGTCCCCCAGAATATTTATTTTGTTTTGCTTTTTAATTTGTGTTGTTATAGCGAAGAAATAGATTATCTGTGAAACTGGTTGGTCTAACTATCCCTGTTCGTGAGATACAGCCTAGCGGTAGACAGGCAGACGGCGGAATAGCGGAATCTTAGTAATAGGGTCCCGTTTTAACCTTTGGATACGGAACCGTAACAAATTCATTTTGACAGTTTTGGGTTATTTTTTCATTTGCACTACACAGAGACCTGACTATACTATATTATAGTGTACTGTGTACTAAATTTCTTTGGCTATCGATGTTTATAACCGATAAGCTAATTATCTTGCTTTTGCTTAAATTTATTTGATATTTTTGATGAGTACCTACTTAATTCCGAAACCGTTTTTGTGCAGTCGCTCACGGTGGTGCATTATTATAAACGTGATAGTTGTGGTTTCGATTCCCACTCGTGGGATAGAATTATTTTTGTTTTCTTGCTATAAAAACACAATAAAGTGCTGCGTTGAGTTTCGCCACTCAACTCGTATTGCCTCGAAAATTGGACGGTGCGTTGACAACGTAGTGTCTTAACACTAGATTCACTCTTCCTACCATGAGTAATACAACGTGAAGCTACAAAACACCCTACTAAATTTTTAACGAAGGATTTCGGTTTAGTAAAATGTGTTTAGTACATTCTCATGTTACGAATGGGTGTTCTAAGAATTTGTTAGAAGCCTTGTAGAACCAACGTTTTTGAACTTGTAATCGAAGCTTAATTGGCCATTAAATTGATCTCTTAATTTAATTGGAGGGTTTGAATATCTAAATGCTTCTAACATTTAGTTTTTAAAGGAGAGTATTCAGAGGGTACCTAATGTTAAAGCTCTCCGTTTCCTATGAACCGCCCAATTCTGCGAGACATTGAGTGTTGAGGGGTTGGAACTCAACGCCGCGCATAGTCTCTTTTCTATAGAAATAAAAATAAGTCTCCCGCGTGGAAATCGAAGCCATGACTATCGCGTATATTGTCTACTTTGCGTATTAAAAAAATATTTACTATAATATATTTGTTGCAAATAAGAATGAACGTATCGAAGTTCATCAAATCTAAACCGATAAGAGATAAGATAAGGACAATCACTCCATTAGTCATTTTATTTGTAACAATCGTTTCCGCTTATCAAAAATATAGGTTTTCTTAGCTAGCCTAAGTGTGTGTGGAAACATTGCGTGTTGAGTAATGGAACTCAACATCGTTTTTTGCTTCGACATGACACAGAGCGAAAATAAGAAAATATAAAATATTTCATATCCTCGAGTGGGAATCAAACCCACAACCTGTCGCGTTCACAGTCACACGCTTGTGCTCCTGCATCATGACTGGTCTCAAAAATCTATATATCCGATAAGTTATTAGGTGTAATTATTTGTATCTTTGTGCCCCTGCGCCACGACTGGCCTCAAATTAAAAAAATAGGTAAATATTGATCATCATTAAATTCATAGAAATAAATAAAATTTTTCCCAATCCCGGAAATTCCTTTAGTTTAAAAGTGATTCATGCAGACCTCTAATCTTTGGACTTCGCCAACCTTGAATGGTAGTGACGTAAACTTATGATAAAAGAATCTAGACGTGTTTGACGAGTTTCTTCTTATTAAAACCAAAGTAACTGTAAAATTATTATTAATATTTCATACAAGCAATAGAATTTCGACTCTGAAAATTAATTAAACCAGAGCGAAGAAATGGAAATATAAATTTAAGTAAATATTTCATCTCCTCGAGTGGGGATCGAACCCACGACCAGTCGATTTTGCAGTCACACCTCGTGCCGCTGCGCCACGACTGGGCTTATTTTTTTTTATTTTATTTATTCAAATCTATATAACTTACACATGTTCTTTCAATACCTATAAAGGAAGAGTCTTATTTCCTACACTATCATACGAATACTAATAGTAGGTACTTGTTAAAAGGCATAACGCATATTCTATATCCTCGGACATCGATTAGCATTCCACTTAGCGTTCATCGATTTAGTAAACTTCGTAATCGGCAGTTGTCATTAAGTATTGGTGTACTTTGATTAAGGAACTCGGGAACTAAAATCCCGAGAAATTTATGCTACACGCTACACTTGCACATAGCAGGGTGGACTCGGGCATCCTGGACATCTAGTGTTAAGACACTCCGTTCCCATTAACACACTTCCTTTCCCACCAGTTGCGGAACTACTTTATAAAAAAACAATTTAAAGCTAATATTTTAAATATTTAAACTGAAAAATTGCATTTTTTCGTGTTAAAAACTGGTAGGAATTAATGCTCCCCCACATTTCTTAACCTATCTATCTATATTTCAAAAAATGTTTATTTTTCGGAAATTTCGGGTTCTAAATATGTCTTTTCATATCCAATTTATATTATAACTATTCCAATAGCTTTGTTTTACTACAGATATAATATTACAATTATAAATTCGGGAAAGACCGTCGTGGCGTAGTGACACAGAGTTTGACTGTAAACGCGACGGTTGTGGATCCGATTCCCACTCGGGGGAATTCATTTTCGTTTCCTCTACTCTAGTAACAAGACAAACCGTCTCGTTGAATGTCCCTCAACACACAATTTGGTGAAAAGTAGAGAACGGAGTGTCTTTACACTAGCTTTCTTTTACCAACCTTTTAATAAAAAAATATCATTAATTTCAGGTAAAAGTGCGCGAGGCAACGTCAAACGATCCATGGGGCCCATCAAGTACGCTTATGGCGGAGATCGCCGACCTCACATACAATGTGATGGCATTCACCGAAATTATGCAAATGATATGGAAAAGACTAAACGACCACGGGAAGAACTGGCGCCATGTATACAAGGCCCTGGTTCTGATGGAGTATCTTATAAAGACCGGTAGCGAGAAGGTGGCGATGCAGTGTAGGGAAAACATATACGCTATACAGACCCTTAAAGATTTTCAATATATGGAGGAGGGGAAGGATCAAGGTTAGTTTGAATTTGTGATCTGTGTTAGAGGTCATCGTGAGGTAGTTGGATTGCGTCTGACTGCTGCGAATGTGCTGATTGTGGGTTTGATTTCCAATCGACCATTTAAATAATTAATTAATTTTATATAATTAAGTTCCGCAATGTCTGGAAAAGTAGTAGGAAAGTGGAGGATATAGTATCTAACACTATTCCTTCCGCCATCGGGCTATGCAGAAAAAACGTTAACAAAATGAAAATATTAAGCCGACCAATATATATTATATGTTATTCGTACTGATATTCATAATTAATTATACAAAATTTTGCAAAATATAAATATACTTTTTCAATGTAACAATAATATATTTATACTTAACTCTATGGAATGTATCGTCATCAAATACTTGAATCAAACCTTGTACTCATTTACGCTAATGACATTGTAAATTTTATATAACTGTTTATTTACTGTTAATTAATATTATTTTAAATACTGAAGCAATTTTTTGTTGTATTTTTAATTATAGCAGCATATTTTTATAATTTCGATATACATTATTTAGTGCGGTTGTTGGGCAAATATGATTAAGATAGATGTCTTTTTTTAATTTACAAATAAAATCGAAATAAAACGGCATAGCTTTAGTTTCTTTCTCGTTTCTCGTATTCTATAGCAGTGACAAAACCAGATTACTTCTAGTGCACTAGGTAAGGTCACTAGAAATAGGGCATTCTGATTGTCTCCGTCTCAGTTAACTTCCTAAATCTGTACACACATTTATACTAGCCTAAATCTAGTGGTCTACATGATGTAGAGTACTAGAAGTAATGTGATTTTATGTGCTTAAAACATAAATAAATAATTGATCAATAAATAAATAAATAATTGACAAAATTCCAGGTTTAAACGTGCGAGAGAAAGCGAAGCAACTAGGTAATCTACTCAGAGACGAAGAGCGCCTCAAGAACGAACGAGCTCGCGCCCTAAAAGCTAAACAACGTTTCGCCCAAAGTGCAAGCGCTTTTGGTAGCGATGGTGCGTTGGACACACCATCAAGTCCCACTTATCCTGCTGTAAGTTACTATAATTTAGTAAAAAAAAATTGTATTTGTTTTTATTAATAATTTCGGTAATGCAATGCTTGTCGATCCATCGGCCCATTTAGGGACGTAATTGTAGAGAAATTGCTGCAATAACTTGACTATTTATCATTTAAGACATTGACATGTCTTATATAAGAAGATCCTTGATTTTTTACAATTTATAAATCGCGTATCGTATAAATCGCGTATTGATTTCGATTGATTCGTTTGTCCGTTGACACAAATATTAT
>JAATLQ010034916.1:0-25492 GCA_013421005.1 Heliconius erato x Heliconius himera | reverse complement strand
TGATATAATCCCGACATATAAGCAGGAAAATATATTTCTGTTACATTTTAGTTGACAGCTTTCGTAGAGGAAGGGAAGCTATTGCTATGAACCAAATGAACGGCTAGATACCAAAATAATTTAGTTCCACTTGCACTCTGCTTAGATGACATTTTAATAATAGATAATAGAAGAAGAATAAAATATTCATTAAAATGTGTTTTATTTATAAATAATAAACATTAATTGCTTAAACAACTTAGTAATCACATATTTTATAGAAGTTGATATTCAAGAAATTGGTCTGCGAACTTAACCTCACTTTTTTCAAATCTCTAATAACTCAGCTCTCAGATTGCCAAAATTTATATAGTTTTCAAGGAGGGAATGATGTATCTAAATCTATTAAATCATACCATTTTCATATCTTTACATTCTGGGCCCAAAAATGTATGGAATAGTTTCAGTCTCCTTTTGGGTAATTCTTCCTTAGTATACTCCCAAAGAAAGGGTTAATTTCAGCTTTCAAGCGAGAAAATGAACATAATTCCCCAATGGAATCTAACCCACAACTGTCGCATTTACTAAATATTATTTAATAAACTGAAAGAAAAGCTATTAATATTTTATTTATTTAAAGTGTGTATCCATACTAAGGAAACAAAAAATACTTATACATAAAAAACGTATAAAAATTTGAAAGTAGCGGGATTTGTTGGGTGAACCGTCTGTCCGTTCGGCCTCTTCTTCTCATCAAGCTATGTTGAAATTATTTTACGTTACAATTTATTTATATTGTTAGCATCTCTCGTAGGAAGATTTTTACAAATTTCCGCTACCCAAAGATAATTTCTTAGATTTATAATTTGGCAAAAGAGAACAACTACTTGTTAAATATTTTTGACATTTTTAAAGTATTAATGTATTTATGTTGTTATTTTATATTTAGTATAAAATTTTGTCGACATAGAAACAATTCAGTCAAAAATTAATAAAGTGGAATGGAACATGGAACTAGCAATTTATTTAAACACTATCTATGTAGGTTAATAACAGCATTAGCCTGTAACGTCTCAGGAGTAAACGCTTAGCTTTTATATCTTAGCGCACAACATTGAGTTTGTACGGAACAACACGGTGTTCAAATAAATCTTATACGTAGTAACGTACTTAAATATCACTGCCGTTTGGTTGGAAAATAAAATTATTGAATTAATGTTTTGATTAAATATATACATATATATAGGCTTGTATTCTTTTTATTAATTGATTCGAAGTCGAAGTCTGTCAATCTTTGGAGCTGCTCCATAGTTTAGTAAGTTAAATGTAATTATTTATGTCTAATAATGTACAATTGGCATTAAAAATTAATTAAAAAATGTATGTATATCTTGTGTTAATTTATGTTTTCAAAATATTCTTTATTCAAATAGACTTTTGAATCATCGAATGAATATAAAGCTACCACTGGCTCTGATGGCAGTTCTGCTTAGAAGAGCCGGCAAGAAACTTAATAATTGCTCTTTTCATTATTCAAGTTACAATATAATAATGCAATGGTATGCAGCTATCTTGCATGAATACGGCAGAAAGTGGGGAACGGAGTGTTTAACACTAGGTTCCCTCTGCCTATCCTGCTGTATGCGTGCGTGCGTGAAGCTGATTTATTTAGAAAAGTTTATTTAAAATACTGCGAGGTATAAAAAGTACAGTATTTTATTCAATCCTTGTGCATGAATATATTAACTATATAGTATCTCCAAAATAAAGTTAACATTGAGCGTAAGAAAGCTTTAAACAACGATAAAGAAAAAGAATTTTAAAACAAATTATTATTACAAATTTCCTTTTCTTTCATTATTAAAATAAGCCTAAATGAACCTTTTTATAAAAAAAACTTCAAAATTCGAAGTCATATTATGCATACATATATGGACTTTAATTAAAATTAAAAAAATGAGGCCGGTCGTGGCGCAGAGGCACAAAGTGTGACTGTAAAATCGACTGGTTATGGGTTCGGTCCCCACTCGAGGACGTGATATTTACATTTATATTTTCATTTCTTCGCTCTAGTGTCGAGGTAAAAAGCGGCGTTGAGTTCCGCCACTAAGCACGCAATGTTTCCAGAATTCGGCGGAAAGTAGGGGAGTGGAACACTAAGTTCCTCTGCCTACTCTGCTGTGTGCGGGATACAGCGAGGCTAAATTAATTTTTAATTTATTTCTAATATTTGAAAGTTGTATTTAAGTTGAGGAAATATTTGCTATGCTACATAGGAAGTATTTCTAGTTGTAACAAGCGTATAAGAATTTCGACGACAGTGATTAGAACGTAAAGGCTTAGTGGGCATAGCGCTTGGATGGTTTCTAAGAAGCGCGAGTTCAAATCCCGCTGCGCTGCAGCGCTCTCATTTAAAGTCCACCCGGCTGACTATTCCAATTGAAACTAAATGCAACTAAATTAGCAGTCAAGTTTTTAATACTTTTAGTTCTTTGAATATATTTTTTTTCAGCGGGAATATTGAAAAAGTTCCAAGTTACTTTTGCAAGTCCGTCTCCAACTGCGCCTGGACTTTACGAAACTGAGTTAAGATTTGAATGTAATTTTCAAGTGAAATTAGTTTTTTAACTGCAATAACGGTGCAATTAAAATGTTTATTTATTATTTTTATGGAGTAGAAAAAAGAATGTCACAACGTTCTCTGCTTTCCATCCGAAAATAAATATTATCTGCTTAGTGGTAAAACCATTGTCGCCTGTTATGTTCTAAAATTATCTGCCAAAAAAATAATTAATTAATAATAATTTATTTATTTATTTTATTAATATTTCCATTACGTATGAGGAAAAAGTATTTGAAATATTTTAATTTCTTTATAAAATATTTTATTAAATAAATTTGCAAGCATTTTTTGGCACTTTAAGTTTATAAATCAACCTCGAAGATTTGGCCGAAAGAAAAATCAATTAGTTTATTCAAAACAAAAAAAATATAAAATAATTTTTTAAACGTTGGTTTTACAATCGCCTTACTAAACTTAATGCCTCAGACTTTCCAAAAAAACCTGCGCAAGAAACTTAATGGGACTTTCTTTTAAGAAATTAATTCATAATAATTTATTACATATAGAAAGCTCAATCTTAACTATAATTTACTCAAGTAATGAACAGAGGGGCATCACTAACTTCCTATTCCACATATATATGATATTAGAGTTTCCCAGCTCTAGTCTCTTGTCTCCAGCTCCAGATTGATACTCACAGTGCACACGAGTACACGCGCTAATTATAATTAGAGCACGCGAGGTGCGCTTAGAGCACAATAGCGGTGATTGCGCGCTGATTGCTGCCTACATACATACATACATTACATATTCGTTAGAGTATCGAGTATAGTTTGTGGTATACGTGATCTTCGTAATATATGCATCTTTGAAAAGACAGGTAAGATTTTGATATAACTTTTATATGCTAAAATCTATGCCTGAACTGAAGGATATGGCGAACTCAGTGAAAAAATCCTCTTTTTTTTAACATTTTTAGTGTTAGGAAAGAAAACGCCGCTACGTTAAAAATTTTATACGTTTTCTAAATAATTATGATTCTTTTGTGTTGAATTTAAATATGTAACATGTTGTCCAGCTGAGAAAAAATAAATATTCCCTCATTTACAGATATAGTGTCCTTGTAACACATTGTCTATAAAATCGATGACAGTGCAGATTGCAATAGTATAATGAATTCGACTCCATTCCTTCCACCATTGAATTTCGACTCCATGACCTTCGATTTTAATCATTTAAATCGATTAGTCATTTATATACATACACTTATTTGAAAAAAAAAAATGATCACAGAGCTATAACATTAGAATCAAATCTGCCCATACAGTGTGGGGGTAATCTACATAAATAAGGGTCTGGGTCTGTAAATAAAAACGCTGGCCCCGCATTTATCATATGAACGACCCTTGTAAACAACCTTTTTTATATCATTCATCTGAGTTCTGTTTTGGTATCTCTATTCGTAGGTAATACTTAATCAGGATTGTTTATTATGTGTAAATATAATATATAAAAATATATATTCAATATATCGAAATGGGGGAGCAATGGAGAAAGGAATGTATGTAGAGATGCTTGGTTCCTTCTGCGTGCCTTGCATTACATTGTAACAATAAGAATTATGATTGTACATTGATATAGTAAGAGATAGGAAGAAATTAAAAACTAATAAGCTATGAATTCGAAGAACTATCATAAAGCACGGCGTTGAATTCCGCAATTTAACACGCAACTTTTAGAAAATTGGACGATACATGAGGAATGAAGTGTCTAAATATAAGGATTGTTCGGCTTCTCTTGCTAAATGGGGGATACAGCGTAAAGCTAGAAAAAAATCTCCTACTTTTTGATTCGATCTCAGAATAATTATTAGATCAACAAATGATATTTATCAAAAGGTTCCCTTTATTTAGTTCAAATAAACCTCTTTAAATCCATTTTCTTTGTGAATTTCTTAGTTCAGAGCAACACAATTACGCAGACGCTACTCCTTAAGCCTTGTTGCTATTCCGCCTCACTTCAAGAAAAACGAAACAAAAACTAAGTTACACTGTAAAATATAATAACACTCCTTGTTCTAAGAAAATTGCAATTTTTAGATGAGAAAGTTATTATTAGCTTGCGTTTTCCTAAGTTAAAAATGGTGGATTTTTAAAGACGTAAGGGCACAGCGTTGTGGATTCGATTCTCACATTGGGGAATAAATAGTTTTGGCGGTGCCAGGGCATCTAGGTGGCAGAGTTCAACGCAACGCTAGTCTTACTTGAGCGGGAAATTTCATCGTAAACATGACAGTTGTGGGTTCTAGTTCCACACAGGATAATTTTCATTTCATTGCTCAATTGTTAAATAGCACGGCGTTAAGTTCCGCATTAAATATACTCTGATATCATATATCTAAGATTGGATGTTGCGTAGGAAACTGAGATTCTTAAGACTAGGTCCCCTTTGACTATACACCAAGAAGCTAAATATCTTATTATTTTTACACTACAAACTTACAACATCTGTATCTTTTTTGATTGAATCTTGTACTTTGAGGAAAATCTTTAAATATCATACACAAGAGATTCATTAATATCATTGTGTGTCTTAACAATATGTTCCCTCTGTCTTATTTGATACGGATACAGCGCGACTCTAAAAAATATTATAAAGTTATCTTTGAGTCGTTTTATAAAAAGTGACGATCAATTTATAGTAAACTAATTCTTAAGATTTTCGTTCATCCTATAAAGTTTACCAATAGAGATTTAAAATTTCTAACTTTTTTTATATGACATGCCTGTTTTTTGTCTAATCATTATTTCAAATAATGTACGTAATAAATTACAATCTGTTTGGATTTAAAAATTGATATATTAAAAAAAATATATAAAAATCACTTGTGCAATGTATTTTAAATAGAGAAATACAATGTCGTGTTTTAACCCTCTACGACTGATGTGGTAGTCCCAAAGATACTGCGCAATAGAAAATTCGGCTTATTACCACAAATTTTTTAATTTTATTTTGTTTCATTACTTACGCCCAATATTAATAACCTATCTTCAACGTCAATCTTAGATTGTTTCATATATCTATACAATCTCTAGATAGGATAGATATATGAAACAATCTAAGATTGACGTTGGAGATAGGTTATTAATATTGGGCGTTAGTGTAATTTGCTTACGCGTCAGATGTGATGTGATAGGTGGTCGCTAGTAGCCCACGAGTGCATACAGAGAGGAAAGTGTCCACGCCAGCGCTAGTTGTCTACTAGACTACCACCTCCGTAAAATGGTTATATTTTTATACTGTGTCTATTTTAGATATTGTGTGTTTTTGTATTATTGTAGAATAGAATATTTTTAACATAAATTATATATATTAATATTAGCAAAAATGAAATATTTTTTTATTTTGCTCGTAAAGAATAGCCAAAGTAAAGACTTTTCTTCTCATAATATTCGAAAAACGGAACATGATACAGGAAACCGTTAGGCGCACCGTTACCGCAGGCGTTATAATTGCAGTCTATAATCACATGAATATAGCAAGATTTATTATTTGTGATTTTGTGAATAATACAAAAAAACTGAAATAAACGAATATACAGTGAAAGATGGTTAAAGGATGTGTATCACTAGGGAGATTATGGGTCAGGATATCCCCCCTCGACCACCAGTGGTTGGGTGTATTCAAACAACACAATGATAAAGAACTGTATATATAGTGACAATATTTTTTTTGGATATGAAATAATTAATTCTTTCAAGTGGAAATCGAATACACATTCATCGTGTTAACAGCCAGTCACTGTGTCACGACGACCTTAAACACACGTATAAATTTGTTTTTCGTTAGCTGCGTTCTATTCTCACAAATAACAGACTTGGCAGAGAGAAAAAGTTAAGAGACTTTGTTCTACACTTTCTAATCAATATCGATTTTGGGTGTTATAATTTTCCTGAGTATAAAATAATCACAACTATCGCGTCTATATAAAATTATACGGCAAAAGAATTAATGAAAAAATATGAAATCGTATTACGTTGTATCGATACGGTATTGTAGTTCAGGTGCTACTGGTATTGGATAGTCCTTTTTTTGGAGGAAACTTATAAGGATGTACTGCATCACGCTGATCGTTTCGACCTAGCCCACTCTACCAGTTGTCAATGGTACTTGGGACACTTCAAATGTGTCACACACAACTCTTAGTGACATCTACCATAATATGGACGTCAACAAAGTTGCGCGTAAAAGTTGTTTTCTATGTTTGTATTCATATATATGAATTTACCAAATATAGAGTCTCCTACGTATATTTTATAACCATCGATGCATACTTTATAATCGCTTTATGAACAACCTGTTGAATACCGCGTGACTACGAATACAGTTCATATTTTGTAAAATAAATGATTATTTTATGATTTGTATGTATTTATGAAGGTATTAATAGAGGTCGTCATGGCGCAACAGCATCTGATTATAAACGCGATGGTTGTGGGTTCGACCCCATTCAAGGGAATTATTATATTTATTTTAACTTATACTTTTCTCTGATCCGCCACTCAACATGAAATATCTTTCATTAGCAATATTGAATAGCTGAGAACTGATAATGAGTAAGACGTTTGTTGTTAATAGTCGTAGTAAAAGATGTAGTAAAGGATATTTAATAGATATATATTTTTTTAGCTATACGCATATAGAAGGGTAGGTTGAGGGAACCTAGTGTTCCCTGTTCCTCATTAATAGTTCTCGTTACGTAATATGCAGGAATATAAGTAATTCATTCTACGGAGTGCGAATCGAGCCCACAGCCGCCACGTTTACAGCCAGACGTTACGCCACTGTGGTACGACGGTCCCAATATTTCTATCCATTTATTATAAAACAAAATTATAATTCTATTCACTTTTTGTTAAAGATTAGTCCAATTGCGGTTTAAATGTGCATTCGGTGTGTAATATAAATGTAAATGCCCCGTGAGCGACGAGCGCGCGTACTCTACCTCTAAATCTGCCTAATGAGACGTTCCACTTTATAACTCACAGTGGATTCGTGCTCTATCTTCCTTACTATCTATCTGGTCTATCGCTATTTTGGAAAAGTGACCGTTAGAGATTCGAAATGTTCTTTTCAATAATACACTTTTACGAGAGTTGAATGGTTTGTGGGCTTAAGTCCTCAAACAATTCAACTCGCTGGTTACATTTGTGTAGACTATAAAAACTAATACCTTATCTTTACAAATTCCCGAATAGATTTTGGGTAATTCTTCCTTACTCTATCCTCTGTATTCTCCCAAAAAAGGGTTAATTTCAGCTTTCATGCGGAAAAATAAAAATAATTCCCCAAAGGAATCTAACCCACAACTGTCGCATTTAATAATTATTATTTACTTAAATGAAAGAAAACTGCTATTCATATTTTTATTTACTTATAATGCTTATTCGTACTAAGGAAAGAAAAATACTTATACATAAAAAATGAAAATTGCGGAATTTGAAGCCGCGCATCTTGGAAACTGTTTGTCCGTTCGGCCGTGTTCACCGCGCCCTGTTCACTAAGCTATACGTTCTCATCAAGCTATGTTGAAATTATATTACGTTAGAACTTATTTATATTGTTAGCATCTCTGTAGTTAGATTTTTATAAATTTCCGCTACCCAAAGATAATTTCTTAGAATTATAATTTGGCAAGAGATAACTACTACTTGTTAAATATTTTTGATATTTTTGTATTTAGTATAAAATCTCGACATAGAATCTATTCTGTAAAAACATTTATAAAATGGAATGGAACATGGAACTAACAATTTATTTAAACATACTAATATAGTCGGCTATCTATGTAGGTTAATAACAGCATTAGCCTGTAACGTCTCAGGAGTAAACGCTTAGATTTTATATCTTAGCGTACAACATTGAGTTTGTACGGAACAACACGGTGTTCAAATAAATCTTATACGTAGTAAAGTACTCAAATAACACTGTTGTTTGTTTCGTAAATAAAATAATTGAAATAATGTTTCGATTAAATATATATAGGCTTGTTTTCATTTTAGGCCAGTCGTGGCGCAGCGGCACGAAGTGTGACTGTAAAATCGACTGGTTGTGGATTCGATCCCCACTCGAGGAGATGAAATATTTACTTAAATTTATATTTTCATTTCTTCGCTTTGGTGTCGATGCAAAGCGCGGCTTTGAGTTCTGCCACTCAACACGCAAAGCCTCCAGAATACGGCAGAAAGTGGGGAACGGAGTGTCTTAACACTAGGTTCCCTCTACCTACCCTGCTGTGTGTGGGATACAGCGTGAAGCTGATTTATTTATTTCTTTTTATTAATTAATTCGAAGTCGAAGTCTGTCAATCTTTGGAGCTGCCTCCAAAGCTTAGTTAGTTAATTGTTATTAATTATTTTAATTACGTACAGTTCACATTAAAAATTAATAAAACAATGTATGTATATCTTATTTTCAATTTCTTTTTCAAAATATTCTTTATTCAAATAGACTTTTGAATCATCTAATGAACATAAAGCTACCACCGTCTCGGAAGACAGTTCCGCGAAGAAGAGCCGACAAGAAACTTAACAGTTGCTCTTTTCATTATTCAAGTTACAATTTTATTGCTTAATACAATAATAAAATGGTAGCTATCCTGCATAAAATTCAAATGATCTTAATTAGAAATATTTTTATAAGAAATTATAGAAGATATTATTTTTTAAAAAATAACTGTAAAAAATATGAAATTTTATATGGAACATGTAAAAAAATTTATTTATTTAAAGTACTGTAGATATAAAAAATACAGTATTTTATTCAATCCTTGTGCATGAATATATCAACTATATAATATTTCCAAAATAAAGTTAACATTGAGCGTAAAAAAGCTTAAAATACAAAAAAATATCATTTTTTTATTTATTATTAAAATAGGCCTAAGTGAACCTTTTTATAAAACATCTTCAAATTTGGAACTCTTTGAATCCTCATAAGTGTTATGTTATGCATACATATATGGAGTTAAATTGAAATTAAATCAAAATAAAAAAGTGAGACCGGTCGTGGCGCAGAGGCACAAAGTGTGACTTTTACAGTACCCACCGGTTGTGGGTTCGATCCCCAGTCGAGGAAGTGAAATAACATTTAC
This sequence comes from Heliconius erato x Heliconius himera, assembly GCA_013421005.1. Lineage (NCBI taxonomy): Eukaryota > Metazoa > Arthropoda > Insecta > Lepidoptera > Nymphalidae > Heliconius > Heliconius erato x Heliconius himera. The sequence goes on along the minus strand of JAATLQ010034916.1, from coordinate 15,797 downwards.
ATTTATATTTTCATTTCTTATATTTATTCCTAACATTTGAAAGTTCTATTTAAGTTTAAGAAAATATTTGCTATGCTAGATAGGAAATATTTCTAGTTGTAACAAGCGTATAAGAATTTCGACGACAGTGATTAGAACGTAAAGGCTTAGTGGTCATAGCGTTTGGATGGTTTCTAAGAAGCACGAGTTCAAATTCCGCTGCGCTGCAGCGCTCTCATTTAAAGTCCACCCGGCTAACTATTCCAATTGAAACTCAATGCAACTAAATTAAATTAAAATTAAATTAGCTTCACGCTGTATCCCGCACACAGCAGGGTAGGCAGAGGGAACCTAGTGTTAAGACACTCCATTCCCCACTTTCTGCCGAATTCTGGAGGCATTGCGTGTTGAGTGGCAGAACTCAACGCCGCGCTTAACCTCGATACCAGAGCGAAGAAATGGAAATATAAATTTTAAGTAAATATTTCATCTCCTCGAGTGGGAATCGAACCCAGAACCAGTCGGTTTTGCAGTCACACCTCGTGCCGCTGCGCCACGACCGGCCTCTAAATTAGTAGTCAAGTTTTTAATACTTTTAGTTCTTTGAATATATTTTTTCAGTGGGAATATTGAAAAAGTTACAAGTTACTTTCGCAAGTCCGTCTGCAACTGCGCCTGGACTTTTCGAAACTAAGTTAAGATGAAGATTTGAATGTAATTTTCAAGTGAAATTAGTTTCTTTTAACAGCAATAACGAGGCAATTAAAATGTTTATTTATTATTTTTATGGAGTAGAAAAAAGAATGTCACAACATTCTCTGCTTTCCATCCGAAAATAAATATTATCTGTTTAGTGGTAAAACCATTGTCGCCTCTTATATTCTAAAACTAGCGGCCTGCTCGCGGCTTTGCCCGCTTGAATTACATGATTATTCATTTAAGAAATATATATATTACAAACAGCATTAATTATTAATTAATTGATTTGATAAGTACTCACGATATTATTTGTAAAATAACTTATATTAGCTCCTGTACAGTTTTAAAATTAGTAACATTATTAGTTAAATATATAATTGGTATACATTTGGCATTTTTATATAATCTATAAAATAATCAACATTTTCGGTCAAGTTCAAGTCGTACTCATGCCGCGTGAGTTTTCGTACCAGTTTCATGAAAGGAGATACACCAAAAGAATAACTAATTAAGTTGTCATTTTGTATCAATTTAAGTACAGATTAAAATTTGTACCTAATGGTTTTTTCTGTGACACAAATACAAATAAGTTGTCAATTTTTGAATAATAATTTTGGAATTTTCCTTTATACGTGCCGTAAGTTTTAACTTCTTAGTTTCTTCTACTTCTTAGTTCTTCTAGTTATGATAGAAAATGCGACAAAAAACGAAGCATAAACTCTCATATTTTATCGTCATTTGATTGCGATGATTTAGAAGATAGATTTTCGTGCTCTAAGGGAATATAGACTTGAACATTGAGGTATCTAACCTTTAACCGATCTTGTACAAAATAGTCTTGACAGACGGACAAACAACAAAGTTATTTTATAAGAATTTTGAGGTATGTACCCTAAAATACCCTTAGCACATACATACATGCAACATACAGGTGCAATAGTGCAATGTCGGTACGTGTCGCTTGTAAGTTATGAAATAATACTATTATATTATTATATATTTTTATAAACAGTGTCAGAGCATTTTTTCTTGAGACACAATTTTTTAGAGGTTGCTACCAAAAGTGATTTTTTAATACGTTTCTTAAGAAAATATTAATAATATAAACGAACGAACGGACTGAAGAACCTATTCAAAATATTTCTTTGAATATTAAGTCATTCTTTATCACTGTGTTAAATAATTAATAATTAAGCTAGACTGTAACGAAGGTAATTTTCACCAACAATTCAATTTAGTTTACTTTGTAGTTAGTACTATGAACAATTGTACTTTAAAAACGTAACGTATCATGTGTAGTCAATAGATATCATTGCGTATGTTTCTTTTTTTTTTTAAATATAAATATCTTTAAAACTTTAAGTACATTATTTTTTGATAGAGTGTAGCGGTAACCTTTCCAAACTTTATTTTCTTTTATGCACAGCGCCATCTATTTAAGATCCCATCGCAATTAGTGATAGCGTTACGTGTATGAAAGAGAGTATCAAGATTCGTTAGTACCTACTATTTTTGTCAATAGATAGCGTTACTTGTATCGATTTTTTAATATCTCAAATATTGACTTCTTGAAAACTTAAATACTTATATCTTTTGATAGAGTGAAGCGATTACAATGAAATAAACACTAAAAGCTACTTTGATTTATTTGTAATTTTTATGTATAAAAGTTGCTTAAATTTATTGTGTACTTTTTACGTGATACGTGTTCACATAAACAGACAAACAGACAGACAAACAGATAAACAGACAAACAGACAAAAATTCCAAAAATGTTGGAAATGGATTCTGTTAATTATCCTTTAACACTCTGGCTAATTTTTTTTAAAATATTTTCAATGTACAGAAACGACTATTCTACAGATTTATTATAAGTATAGATTATCTATTATTTATTTTTATAAATGCCAAAAAAATATTAAATTAATAATAATTAATTTATTTACTTTATTAATATTTCCATTACGTATGAGGAAAAAGTATTTGAAATATTTTAATTACTTTTTCATTTTTTTATTAAAAAAATTTGCAAGCATTTTTTACTGCTGTAAATGAATCACTTTAAGTTTAAAAAATGAAAGTTCCACCACTCAATATACAACCTCGAAGATTTGGCCGAAAGTGGGGAATGAAGAGCCAAAAGAAAAATCAATTCCAAGTGTAGTTTTATTAGGATAAATTGTAATAACTAGAGAACGAATTGAAAAATTAAATAAGTTTATTCAAAACAAAAAAAAATATGCGCTTAATTTTTTAAACGTTGGTTTACAATCGCTTTACTAAACTTAATGCCTCAGACTTGACAAAAAAATCTGCGCAAGAAACTTAATGGGACTTTCTTTTAAGAAATTATTTCATAATATTTTATTACATATAGAAAGCTCAATCTTAACTATAATTTACTCAAGTAATCGACAGAGGGGCATAACTAACTTATTATGCCACATATATATGATTATACACGATATTAGAGTTTCCCAGCTCTAGTCTCTAGTCTCCAGCTCCAGATTGACACTCACTCACGGTGCACACGAGTACACCAGCTAATTATAATTAGAGCACGCGAGGTGCGCTTAGAGCACAATAGCGGTGATTGCGCGCTGATTGCTGCCTATATCATACATATATTACATATTCGTTAGAGTATCGTATAGTTTGTGGTATACGTGATCTTTAATATAAGCATCTTTGAAAAGACAGGTAAGATTTTGATAAAACTTTTATATGTTAAAACCTATGCCTGAACTGAAGGATATGGCGAACTCAGTGAAAAAATTCTCTTGTTTTTATTATAACATTGCTAAAGTGTTAATCCGTTTAGGAAAGAAAACGCCGCTACGTTAAAAATTTTATACGTTTTCTAAATAATTAAGATTCTTTTGTGTCGAATTTAAATATATACAGTGCAGATTGCAATAGTATAATGAATTCGACTCCATTCCTCCCACGACTGAATTTCGACACCATGACCTTCGAATTTAGTCATTTATATCGAATTAGGTCATTTATATACATACACTTATTTGAAAAAAAAATGTTCACAGAGCTATAACATTAGAATCAAATCTGCCCGTACAGTGTGGGGTAATCTACATAAATAAGGGTCCGGGTCTGTAAATAAAAACGCTGGCCCCGCATTTATCATATGAACGACCCTTGTAAACAACCTTTTTTATATCATTCATCTGAGTTCTGTTTCGCATTCGGTATCTCTATTCGTAGGTAATACTTAATCAGGATTGTTCATTATGTGTAAATATTATATATACAAATATATATATTCAATATATCGAACAACGCTGACCCTACATTACATTATAACAATAATAATTATGATTGTACATTAATATAGTAAGAGATAAGAAGAAATTAAAAACAACTAATAAGCTATGAATTCGAAGCATTATGATTATGAGCACGGCGTTAAATTCCGCAACTTTTAAAAAAATGGACAATACGTGAGAACTGAAGTGTCTAAACACAAGGGTTATTCTGCCTCCCTTGCTATATGGGGGATACGGCGTAAAGCTAGAAAAAATCTTGTACTTTTTGATTCGATCTCAGAAGAATTATTAGATCAACAAATGATACTTATTAAAAGGTTCCCTTTATTTAGTTCAAATAAACCTCTTTGAATCTATTTTCTTTGTGATTTTCTTAGTTCTGAGCAACACAATTACGCAGACGCTACTCCTTAAGCCTTGTTGCTATTCCGCCTCACTTCAAGAAAAACGAAACAAAAACTAAGTTACACTGCAAAATATAATAACACTCCTTGTTCCAAGAAAATTGCAATTTTTAGATAAGAAAGTTATTATTAGGAGATTTTCTTTCTTAAAAATATATGCTTGCGTTTTCGTTAGTAAAAAAATGGTGGATTTTTAAAGAGGAATAAATAATTTTGTGCCAGGGCAGGGTGCCAGGGCATATAGGTGGCAGAGTTCAACGCAACGCTTGTCTTACTAGAGCGGGATTTTTTTTTAAATTTAATCATTTGATTTTTTTTATTACTTTTAATTATATTATATAACATCTGACTGTAAACAGGATAGTTGTGGGTTCTAGTTCCACACAGGCGTTAAGTTCCGCATTAAATATACTCTGATATCATATCTAAGATTGGATGTTGCGTGGGAAACTGAGATTTTAAGACTAGGTCCCCTTTGACTATATAGCTATTGACTATACACCAAGAAGCTAAATATCTTATTATTTTTACACTCCAAACTTACAACATCTGTATCTTTTTTGATCGAATCTTGTAGTTTGAGTAAAATCTTTAAAAATCGTACACAAGAGATTCATTAATTTCATTGTGTATCTTAACATTTGGTTCCCTCTGCCTTATCTGATACGACGCTAAAAAAATATCATAAATTTCTCTTTGAGTCGTTTTATAAAAAGTAAAGATCAATTTATAGTAAACTAATTCTTAAGATTTTCGCTCATCCTTCAAAGTTTACCAATAGAGATTTAAAGTTTCTAACTTTTCTTATATGACATGCCTGTTTTTTGCCTAATCATTATTTCAAATAATGTACGTAATAAATTACAATCTGTTTGGATTTAAAAATTGATTTATTAAAAAAATATATAAAAATCACTTCTGCAATGTATTTTAAATAGAGAAATACAATGTCGTGTTTTAACCCTCTACAACTGATGTGGTAGTCCCAAAGATACTGCGCAATAGAAAATTCGGCTTAGTACCACATATTTTTTAATTTTATTTTGTTTCATTACTTAGGGTAATGAGCTTACGCATCAGATAGTGTGTGATAGGTGGTCGCTGGTATCCCACGGATGCATACAGAAAGGAAAAGTTTCCACGAGATTACCACGTCAGCGTTAGTTGTCTACTAGACTACCACCTCAGTAAAATGGTTATATTTTTATACTGTGTCTATTTTAGATATTGTGTTTTTGTATTATTATAGAATAGAATATTTTTAATATAAATTTTATATATTTATATTAATATTAACAAAAATGAAATAAATTTGTATTCTGCTCGTAAAGAATAACCAAAGTAAAGACTTTTCTTCTCATAATATTTGAAAAACGGAAAATGATACAGGAAACCGTTAGGCGCACCGTTACCGCAGGCGTTATTATTGCAGTCTATAATCACATAAATCGGAGAGAAATAGAAAAAATTTTTATTGTTGAATATAGCAAGATTTAGTTGTGAATAATACGAAAAACTGAAAAAAAAAGAATATACAGTGAAAGATGGTTAAAGGAAGTGTATAGCTATCACTAGGGAGATTATGGGGAAGGATATCCCCCCTCCACCACCAGCAGTGGGGTGTATTCCAACAACACAATCATAAATAACTGTATATATAGTGAAAATATTTTTTTATCCGAAAAAAAGGAGACTAAATATTGTTTCTGTAATTGTTCGAAGGCAACTTTCCTTTGAAAAATGTCAAGAAATAGATGTAGTTTTAAGACTGTCTAATTTTGAATTCAACCTTGGAATTTATTTCATATTCCCTAGAGTCTAGACTGATTAAAGTAATAGTAAATTTTCCAAATATGTGATCAGCTTCACGCTGTATCCTGCACACAGCAGGGTAGGCAGAGGGAACCTACTGTTAAGACACTCCGTTTCCCACTTTTTGCCGAATTTTGGAGGCATTGCTTGTTGAGTGATGGAACTCAACGCCGCGCTTGGCCTAGACACCAAATACACATTGCTTTCTTTATTTAAAATAAATTTAACATAAATAATATAATAGTGATGCAATAAATTACTAATAATAATAAGGTCGCCTTTGCATACTACCTCTGTGCGCAAAATGTTTTTTATTTTATTTTTTCTGTTATTTTTATTGGTATTAATATTTCTCTTGTAAAATGCTATATTTCCTCTATGTATGCAATAAAGAATTTTATCTATCTATCTATCTAAATTTCAATAAAATAGCTACATAAGTAGTAGGTACTAAGTGGTCTAACGCTAGGTGCCCTCTGCTGTATGTGGAATAAAGCTTAAAGCATTTTTTATAAAATTATTTTCTTATTCTTTTTTTTATACAACTAAATGCTATAATACTTTAAAATTGTAATTTTGTAACGGTAGCATTATTAGATTGGAGCTCTGCGGCCGCAAGGGCTTTCATTACTCGCCGCTGCCTTTAATCTTGTTAAGACGTTGTATTCTACACGACAAGCCACGGAACTAGGACTGGAAACTTAGATATTAATATAAAATGACCACATTTATTATATGATTCCCACTGGAATGCATTAATTGCTCCGCTCTGGTAACAAAACAAAGCTCGACATTAAGTTCCACCACTCGACACACAATGTCTCGACAGTTTGGAAGAAAATAAGGAACTAAGTCTATTAAGACTAGGTTCCGTCTGCCTTTCCTATATGCGAGGTACAGCGTAAAGCTAAAAAAATATTGTATTTAACTGACTTAAAATAAAGAGGTTATCAGTTTATCATATATACTCGTATATATTTATGATATTGTTGGAAATGTATATAAATTGAGTATTAAATTAGCTACACTATTAAGTTTTTAACCTATTTTTATAAGAAACTTTGTAATAAGACTGTAGAAAAAGCAATAATAGATTATTAAAAAAACTGTTCCAAAATATTATTTATTAGTTTCCGGCTTGTAATAAAAATTAATTTGGAGGCGCCGGGTATCGATCCCGGTACCTCTCGCATGCTAAGCGAGCGCTCTACCATCTGAGCTACGCCCCCGTTGGTACCAGATCACAAGTAATGCTATTCTTACTAAAAGTTGCTTGTAGCAGAAAAATACTAAAAATAAGAACCATTTAATAATCATATATGAGAATAGTCAATTCATTTAGTAATCTTTCTTCCTAAGTAACATACAAACAACTTAACTAAAACAATGGATTATTTTCCAATTTTTTTAGTTCCGATAGTTTAGTTCCGACACTCAACCCGCAATGTCTCGAAAATTGGGTGATATATACGCAACGGAGTGTTCAACACTAGGTTTCCTCTGCCTATCCTCATATATGCGGCATACAGTGTGAAGTTAAAGGGCGTAGTATTAGGCACAGTGAAGTATCGAACGAGATATCCTTTTTTTAATCCATACCTATATTATAAATTCGAAAGTAACTCTGTCTGTCTGTCTGTCTGTCTGTCTGTTACGCAATCAGGACCAAACCGCTAATTCAATTGTGATAAAATACTCATAAAGAGATACTTGAGGGTCTTCGGATGAACATAGGCTACTTTTTTTTCTCATATTTGTAATATTGTCGATATATACTAATATATTAAAATATTTTTTAGTTTGACAGGCAATTTATTCTGCCATCTTAATAACAACCGACCGTTGCTAAGCAACGGTTTGCAAAATTTGTTTGTTGTTGTAAGAAAACGTCACCCAATATGAGCTTGCTTAACGCATACATGTCGTGCGCTGACTCAACCTTATAAGATACATAAAAACAATGTTTAATATAAATATGGTTCATTAAATAATGACAATTTAAAAAAATCCGCGATGGTATATGTTTATCTCTAAAGGTTGAGCAAAAGTAACTATTTTAATTAATTTACTTTATATTTATCGGGTTTTTGTTGTACGTATTTTCTATAATTTGATATTGATCCTTATGAAAATTAATATAATAGTCACTTTTGGCATTTCATCTAGATTGAAATTATAGTTTACTGTATAACATTCTAATAAATAATTAAGGATCACTGATTCAAAATGATCTAGCCTTCGGGCGGCATAGTATGACCGACGCGAACGGGTAATTTTTATACATTTTCGAACTACTGTTAATTTTTATGTAATTATTTGATGTTTATAATTAATTTATACTTTTCTTTGGTTCTTCGCTTATTCGAGTAGTTCGAGTAGATTAGTTAGATTTTCAAAAATTTCTTGGTGTGGTGTAAGTTGCGGCTCTGCGCGGCATCGGCATAATATTATTTAAGTATTTATTATTTTAGGAAAGAATTGTTGGTTATTTCATCTCGGTTGGATGGTTATCTATACCGTTGTTATACACTTAATAAAATATAGTTTTAGTTATTTGGGAATTTATTTGATATTGCTCGCAAAACTTATAATATTTAAATGTAGAAAGGACTTTAGTTATTTCATATAGTATCTATGTACGCGCGCAAGGAAAACGTGTAAATAGATTTTTCCCGGGTAAATGAGTAAAATCGATCACTGGAAGAAATTAAAAATCAGTTCAGTTATTCTGGACATTAGCTCGGGGAAATAGAAAGACAGACAGAGACAAAAAATATAATATATTTTTTAATGTATTTAAGTATTATGTAAATAACCACACGCACTTGCAAAAACATAGCATAACACATTTAATTTAATTCTTTTAAATATTTATTTTACTTTGATGATATTAATAATGTAGCTGGTTTTGTTTAGTTTTTTTTATTAATACTTTAATATGATTACGTTTAATTTTACTTATAATTTTTTTCATTTAAATTAGTTAGATATTTTCAAAAACAATTTCATAAATACATCTATTAAGCATTCATATAGTTCAAGCGGGCGAAGCCGCGTCCGGGTCCGCTAGTAGATACTATAAGAGTTTAATTTTAACATATAGCCTCAGCATGCCAATAAACATTCATCTCGTTTTGCTTAGGAGAGAGCATTTAGTGTTGAAGATCCTTTTATAATTTGATAAATACTTAAAAATATATTCTAAATTAAAAGATTCGAACTTAGTACTATCAATTAAGTATCTAACACAGCATTGGTATTTTTTAGCTTCATTGCTGTATCTCACACACAGCAGTTTTACCCCTAGTTTTAGATTTAGATTTGTGGGAATCAAACCCGCAACCGTCGCATTTACAAACCGACGTTGTGCCGTTGCACTGCGAGGATCTCTCTATAAAACATTTTACCCTAACTTATACACATACTACTTCGTAGGAATATGCCTCTTAACTTGAAAACTTCAGTAACGGCCTTGCGTGTAATTTATATGTAAATGTAAGCTACACTGCAACAATCTCGCGTGCAGTAAATCCCCATAATGAGACGTTCTGTTGTATAATTCTACTAAATTTGTTGAGCCTAAAGTAGCTTTAGACTTAATATACTGACGCGAGGGGTGAGATTTAAAAAAAATGCCTTATCTCTGATTTTATTTAGGCAATTGAACACTGTATGTTAAATTTTGGCTTAATATTTATGGAAGGTATGTACCTGATTTCGTATTTTTTGCTTTTTTCCTTTTAAGTGAGTCTCAGATGGTAAAAAGTTTGTAATAATATAGCACGATATAGCCCATTCATGATATCGAAGATGTGTTCTTTCACCCTTGATCACTTCTCTTTGTATTACTAATACATCATAATTACACCACAGGTCCCTAAGGATTAGTTATAGTAAACATACATATATTTTTTCACATAATATAGTAAAGCTTTTAGTTGTGGTAACTTCATATTGATAATACCCAGACGATATTCAACAAGTAACCGTACGTCGTAATCATATAATGTTATATAGCAAAGTACTGAATTAATTAGTGACTTTGAAAAGCCCTATGGTAATTTATAGGTCTAAGAGGTTTGGTTTTGGTAGATTCTTATGTTGATAATAGTGATTAATCACTATATCTATATTTTTTAAATTTATATTATAATAATAATTAGTTTTTCTATTGTCACGCTTTATCCCGCCAAGTAAACCAAGCGTCCAGACATTGGGTTCTCCGTTTTTCGTCGAATTGAATTATTTAAGGGGAATTCACGATGTATACCGCACACATCAGGGTAGGCTATGGAACCTAGTGTTAAAACACCCCGTACTCCACTTTCTGCCGAATTCTGGAGACATTGCGTGTTGAGTGGCAGAACTCAACGCTGCGCTTAACCTCGACACCAGAGCGAAGAAATGGAAATATAAATTTAAGTAAATATTTCATCTCGAGTGGGGATCGAGCCCACAACCAGTCGGTTTTACAGTTACACCTCGTGCCACTGCGCTACGACTGGCCTTATATTTCTAACATAAATATTCCCGAAAAGAAACTCAGATACCTTAATATAAAATTGATATTTTTTAAAACAAGCTTTGAGAAAGTTCTAAGACAAGCTTCTCAATTTGTTTTAGCGTTACACTGCAATGTAGCATAGAAGCCAGATGGAACCTAGTGTTACCATATTCCGTTTCCCACGCACCGTCCAATTTTCGAGATTATGTGTTAAGTGACAGTGGAAATGAAATAATCCATGGCCCTGAGCGGAATTTGAATCTAATTCATCATTTTTACAGTTAGGATCTGTACCGTTGCGCTGCTAGTGCCTCAAAAATGTGAAACAGTGTCTTTACGTATTTTAGTATACAAGAGTCCTGAGTACAGACTGGAGAGAGCCTGCAGCTGCACTCTCGTATATAAAGTATGCCGTTTGCATGATACTAGCGAGATATGGCACGAATATATGAGTGTGAGGAGTTACATGTATTTTATAATTAACGATGTCTATATAAAGCCTAGTCGTGGCGCATAAGGGTGTGGCTGTAACAGGCTGTGGGTTCGATCTCCACTCGAGGAAATTAAATGTTTAATACTTTCCTTTCTTTGCTGTAATATCGACGCAAAGCGCGACTTTGAGCCACCGCCATTCAACGCGCAATGCTTTCAGAATTCGGCGGGAAACGGGCAGCGAAGTCTATTAACACTGGGTTCCCTCTGTCTGCCCTTCTACATGCGGGATACAGCGTGAAGTAAGAAAAAAAATGTAGAGGCTATCGTGGCGCAGCATGTGAGTATTAATGCGATGGTTGCGGATTAGTCCCCACTTTGGGGGATCGAATTATTTCCATTTTCCTGCTTTGGTAAGAAAATGTTTTGAGTTTTGCATTTTAACACGTAACGTCTCGAATTCAGACGACAAGTGGATATCGAAGTGTCATGAAACTCTTCTCTGTCTGCTTTGCGTTCAGATATCAGCGTACAGCGAAAAATAAATATTTAGAAAATATATGACTGAACACGCAAAGTATCGAAAATTTGCCGAAAAATGGAGAATAGAATGTATTAACATGATGATCATTACCTATCACTTCCTTTACATAACATTCCTTCGATTGGATATCAAACCCACAACCTTTGCACATCGAGCTACATTCATAATAGAGCCCAAATACTTATATAAAATAAAATATTATTAATAATCCAAAGGACGACATATTGTCCAAATGATCCGAATTCAGCAGATGTCGAAAGCTTCTTGGCTTTAATTAAACCAATTATGAATGAGAATACGACCATAAATAGTTAGTTTTGTTAAAGCTCGCTAGCTTCTTAGTGGTGAACTAAATGTAAATATGTTAGCATACCTAAGTATTAATTACTAATTTCATTAAAAGCCTTTTCATGAGAATGTAGGCAATGAAACTGTTTAGTATATTATTACCACCTTTATTCATTTAATGTACTACCTCATAGAGAAGTAGAGATAAATCACTACGTCGCGTCGTTATATTGCACTATATTATCTATTACTATGTATTTTTTATTGATCCAAGTAAATCAAATACATAAAGAAAGAAGCCTGGTAGCGCAGTGGAACAGTGCTTGAATGTTAACATGACAGTTGTGAGTACATAGGGAACGGAGTTTCTTAATAGTAAATTTTCTTTATCTTATATATACTGTTTATCTAAAACAAAATGCTTATTAAATATATTTAAAACTTTTCTTGGAAAATCTTTCACCTTATTTTGAAATAATGTCAATCCACATTTAATTTTCAAGTGAATAAACAGTCTCTTGATATGTTCTATATTAGATATAGCTATTTTAATAATACGAGGGTAATTGTTACGATCGTGAGGGAGCTACACTCTACTGAACAAACCTTCCATTGTTCATACGTAACGTGGAGTATGGGTATGACTATTTTAAATTTCATAATTAAATAGATCATGGCGTTTATTTTTATTTTTAATAAGGTGTCCAGCAATAGAAACCAGTAACTAATACTAATTTATTTCGTAATACAATGGCGCTGTAACAAAGCTCCTGACTATAACCGCGAATGGTGTGAATTCGATTCTTACTGAAGGAAATTAATTACCTATATACTGATAAGTGAGTCTACCTCGGTGAATACAGCGTAACGTAAGAAAATGCTTAATCTTACTTTTCATTTAAATATTCTAAGTCAAGGAGTTTCGTTTGTGCGTTGTCTATCAGTAAACACATAAATTATTCAGTTTTTTTTATCGGTCAAAACACGAAACAAAAATCGTACATGCGCGAGTTGGGCTTGCCCACCGAGTTCCTTACAAATTTTGAAAGTCTTGACCTTTTTCTGAACTGGCGGCTTTAATGTCAAATTTTGAATGGAGTCTCTATTGTAGTCGTTATCTAAACAGATTTAGTAAAGAATAATGTGTAGTCAGATAAAAGTTATATATTTTTATACCTCCAAAAATATCCAGAATATCTCATTTACAACAGTATACTATAACAAACAAAACGAAAAGCACATGTATAATGTTGTTTCCAATATTCACACTGGAGGGCACTTTTCGGCGAATAAATATTTCAATGAGCAGGGTTCGAGAGCGACTGAAATATTGTAATTTTATTTAAACGACGCCACGCCGTTATTTACGAAGACACTTGGCGCTATCAAAATCAAGCTTTTATTATAATACCGTCTTGATGCTATTTCCATTTGAATTTTGAAATTAGTTAATAGTAACAGCAGCACGCTTTGACACATAGCAGCGTAGACAGAGGGAACCTAGTATTATGCCGCTTTGCTTAATTTTCTTAGTGAGTGTTAAAAAGCGGATTTCAACGCCGCATTTTATTTACCAGAGTTGGGGTTGTAGGAACCGAAAAAAAATTATAAAATGTTTTAAATACAACTAATGAAACACACTTACCAAAAATAGCTTAAATATAATATAGTACATAAGGAATTATTCTTTTTATTATTGGCTATATAAATTATATAGATAGATATTTAAATCCTTAAATTGTCCAAATTATTTAAAAACAAAAGAAATCGCTATAAATCTGTGATATTTATCCCGGACGAAGCTTCTTAAACAAATGATTTTAGTCGCTGTAAGATTCCGCTGATTTCCGAGGATTAAAAGATTTAAAATAAGATTCGTTTGTGGAGTGTCTAGTATAAAAGGAGATAAAAATGTGATAATCCGTAGTACTCTTATCTTTTAAAAAAAGCCAAAAAAATTTATTGAACAAATGCTAAAAAGAATATAAAAAATATAAAAAATTGATTTTAAATATTAAATATTTATAAGTATCAATAATTTTTCATTTATCAATCAATAAGATACTAAGATACTCATGATATAATTATGGTTTTGAAGAAGGTTTTATAAAATTCTAGCATTCGATATTTTAACTTCATAATGTAATCAAAATAAAAGGATTAATGAAATAAAGCCACCAATATCGATATCGGTAAAAACAAAACCTATAATTTTCCACTTTAAATAAACCAACAAATAAATATTTTTCATACAAACGTCCATATTTGTATTTCGTAAATCCCCATTTATTTGGTAACGGTAGCACTTCGTTTAGTTTAAGAGCTTTCAGCTTTTATCGTATCAGTTCGAGTGTGTATATAGCTATTATGTATGTCATAATTGTCTTCATATATTGATATCGTTAAAAGTAATCTAATAAAATAAAATTTAAATCACTACATAGTATATAATAAAGTCGGCTTCCGCGTCTATTTGTACCTTCTTCTTCGAAACCACGCAACAGTTTTCGATGCGGTTTTCATCATTAGGTAGAGTATTGTAACAGTATGTACCTATGGTAAAAGTTAAAAATAAATAAATAAATAAAATAAAATATGCATGGCAATATACATAAATAACATAGTTAAATATGAATAATAAAAACTATATATTTTAAATATCATATTAATCGAGACTCGTTCGTGTATTGTCGTCCCGAGTGTCGCGACCGTCGTTCCGTATATATAGGTGGGTGCAGAACTCGGAAGGCAGCGGTCGAGTCGAACTCTTAAGTACTACGGTACTAATAAATATGATGCACATAAAGACTCGTACCAAGTATATTATAAATATACTATAATAATTCGAAGCCTATGATGGCACGATCTTTTAGGATCGAATTTCTTATAAAGGCAATATATGTGTAGGAGCGACACATATTGTGGATCTTTGATCCTTATTATAATATTGAATGTTGCTTGACGTCGCGAAGGCTGACGTGATGGGCTTATGCGAACTGTTATAGCGACATTAACTATGTCGTGGCTGATGCCGTCTCGCAGTACACTCGCGGTACGTAAGCCATGCTTGTATGGCGTTGGTCGTTGACATTTTAAATACCACTTCTACGACTTGGTATACGATTAGTAGGTGTGTGGTGCTATTTTATGTCCCAGCTCCGGTGTATGTAGTAGTGTTCGCCCTCATACGGGTGAGTGGTGCTATTTTATGTCCTGGAACTCTGGTGTATGTAGTAGTGTCCGCCTACGGTTCGAGACACGACTGTGGGGTGTGTGTCGTGCGTTTATTTAACATATCGGCCGCCTAGCGGTAGTGCGTTCGTTCCAACGACTTATATTGATCTCACAAATCAATCAACATCACGAATCACCATTCTAATATAATGTTAATATAAACAAGCGTAACAAGTACCTTCGGAAAGATCACACACAATCATCTTGGAGGGTTCAACGATGACTGTAAAGCTGTGTCTGTGAACTTAGCAGAGCATTTTCCAGCAGATCAAAAATAAATGAGAGTTCTCTTCGCATGCAGCTGAGTTCTATAGTTCCTGATAGATTTTACAAATAGTTCTGGCGTTTTTATCCCGGAAAAAGTTACTTAAAAAAATGATCTGCTAACTTCCCGTAGCAGATCATTTTTTTGCAAATAATAATCGGTGCGAGTTCTGCACACATAGGGATGAAAAAAATAGTTCCTGATCATTTTTAACAATAGTTCTGTTGATTTCACAAAGAAAAAATTTTTTTAACAAAAAGAAAGGACGTTCGTTTCGTAAACAGTTCGATAGGTAAAGTAATTTTAAAAATAAATAAAATTCAGATAGACGCGAGAACTCTTAATTATATAA
>JAATLQ010034915.1:0-25490 GCA_013421005.1 Heliconius erato x Heliconius himera | reverse complement strand
GGGACGGGGGACGGGGGACGGGGGGACAGGGAGACAGGCGGACAAGCGGACAGACAGACTTGAGACTTTCTTTTTTCCTTAAAACGTACGGAACCCTAAAACCTTAAATAAATTATTCTTCTTAAATTATTATAAGGAATTCTGAACTCTTATCTTGCACTTAACAGAGTAGACCGACGGAACCTGAGAATCTAGACGAAGAGCCTCCGTTGCCATTAAGACAATTCCGTCCCAATTTTTCACCGCATTCGCCGCGCTTTGCTACGTTAAAACAGCGAGGGCTTAAAAACATATTAATTACTTCCTCGAGTAGGAATCGAACTCCTAACCTATCACGTTTACAGACTCACTAGACTGGCCTCTAATATAGTTAATGATTTTAAAAAATATGTGTTATTTAACTGAGCGTAGCTTGCGTGTTGGAAATTCTTCAGTAAGTTTCAATCATAATTGGTTTATTGCGAACCGGATGCAGTGGGCTGCATAGCGAATGCAGGAAGTAATTACGTAGTATTACCGAAACGTATTTTATTTACGTATGGCTGATTCTTGGCCATTAGGCCAATAGTCTTAAACGAAGGATATTGTGGTTGATATCGTGGGTAAACCAATTTATAATAATTAAAGCACGTAACTGCTTTGCGGTCGGTAATATCTAATGTGTATGAATAAAAATAAGATATATTTTTTTGATTATTATACTTAAGTTCACCATCTGAGGTGAAAAATTAAATTCAAATACAAATCAAAAAAAAATATTTAGATTTAGTACAATATATTGTCCTTAACTTGGCTAACTTTAATAAATTATATGTGAAAAAAATATATTGAATTTTTTCCTCATAAGTATGACAAAAATAAAATCTTAGCAAACTTTTAATTGCTAAGGCAATTTCCAATATTTTTTTTTCTTCTTATATTTACAAAGTGTTCTTGTAGAGATCAGACAAAAGTTCTGCTTAATCGTCAAGACTAAAGATCATCTTGATGAAGATCTTCTTCTAAAAAGTCCTCGTCGTCGGCTCTATGACTACTATTGAGTGTCGTTACACCCGTTACGCAAGCATGTTAGTTGCGGGTGTGAACGATCCGCGATCCGCGTGTTTAAGGCGCAAAGCACTATGACAAAGATTAAATAGTGTAGCGACTAAACACCAAACGTGGATTAACGTGGGTGTTTTTACATTCATATAGACTTGAAAGGTTAAACATGCATATAAAAAATACTTATTGTTACCTATTCTTGCAAAATTGAAAAGAATCATCGATTTCGAATATATTCGAGTAAAGAGTCCTAATCTAAGAGAATCCTAAGCGATATGCTTTTTTAGATTCACACATCATTTTAGCCCTTGCACGTTGCTATGGCAATAGATATAAATCTCAACTACAACACTATAGTATCTTCTCTATAAACTAAACGTATAAACAAACTTTTTCCTTTTTTGTAAATACTGGTTAAGTTTGGAGATAAATTCGAGTGCGGTCCTACAAATAACTAAGTCCCAGTAGATTCTCGTTTTGTTCTCTCCGCATTAGAGACTGATTAACAGCCACGCGTCCGAGACTTGGCAAGCTATTTTTTATTTATACTTTGTTGTGTTTTTTTTAAGTGTACTCTTAAATGAAACGATGTAAAAGAACTCTTTTACATTTTTATCTTCGTAATTTGTTTAACATAATTTACTTTAAAGTGTTCTTTTAAATATATAGTTATTAGACATGATTTCTTGACATTGTAAAAAATCGTCTTTTTAACATAATCAATTCTTAATGTGTAATGCCTCGAGAATTCTGCAGAAAGTTGGGAACGGAAATGCATTAACGAGAACGGAGTACCGTAACACTAGTTCCCAGGTTCCCTCTGCCTAAAATTAAAGATTTTCATTTAACCATCTAAAAATAGCAGTAGTAGCAGTTATATAAAGCAATAAGTTGCTAACACTGTCATGTAAATCCATTTGACCACCCATTTATAACTAAAAGTTAATAGTGAAAGTTAAATATAATATTTCAATAGAGAAATTCTTTTGGTTGCGACATGACATACCTAGTAATATTTAAGTTCCTTTTCCACAGCTCCAGTAAAGGTGTCTGCAAACAGCGAGTGAAATCAAGATTTGAAGTAGCGTAGCGGAAAGGATTTAAATGTTTACCTCCCACCGGATCTCTCGTCAACAGGTTTGCTTCCAGTTTCAATGACAATTGTACTCTCACATTACTCTTGAACAAATACATTACATTGCTTTTCTAGTATAAACTTTGACAATATATTCTCAGCTTCACGTCGTAACCCGCATATAGTAGGGTACCTAGTATAGGAGGGGACCTAGAGTTAAGACACTCCGTACCCTACTCTCCACTGATCTTTCGAGATATTACGTGTTGAGTGGCGAAATTTAATGTTGGGCTTTTTGCCAGATCGATGAAATGAAAATATTAGTAAATAATAAGTGTTCCTCTTGAATGGGAATCCAACCAGAACCTTTGCGTTTACAGTCACACGCTTGTGCCGCTGCGCCACAATGGCGTCAAATAGGAAATAAAAATAAATGTTTATTAGCCGTGGATCATTGCGGTCCAATGAAATTTCATATTTTAAAGACAAGGGCAGTGGATTCTATTTTACTAAGGAATTAAATTATTTTCATTTCCTTAGTCAAGTAAGAAAAATTACAAGATTCATATTTAAAATTGTTTCGTTTTAATTTTTAATAATGCATTGTTGTTGTACTTATTTTCCATATTTTATGTATAGGTAAACCTAGTGATGCACTTTAATAAGCTTGTCGCAATTTATTTATTTTGTTATCATTATTGTTTGTCTATCATTAAAAGCTTTATAATTGAAATTTTTATTAAGTTAAATACTTAACTTATTATTTGTTAATACAATTTTTTTTATTAGTAACTTACAATTTTCAACTTCAATATTATACAAAACCTTTTAAAAAGCTTCAACACAGTGCTTACATAGTCTTCTAGCTAAGTTGAAAAGTACGTTCCATCATTCCCGTATACATTTGCGGGTGTCAAAGTTCCGGTGCCGAGAGTTGCCGGCAATTTGGAACGGATCCAGATGCACAATATTGCTGTGCCAGAGCTGCTCTACATTTTAATAAAAGACTAACCGTCGCTATTATAGTCAAATTAGTTTTGGATAACTTAACACGGTTTAAAGTAAGATTATAAATATTATAAATGAGTAAAAAGGGTCAATTCTGTACATTAAATATTAAAAAAGTACTCGTAGTGGTCTTTATAAGATTAAATGAAAGCCAAAAATCATTATTGTTAATATTTTTGTGTCAGACTGTCTGTCCGTTGTACGCTTTTCATGCATATAGTAGTGGGCGTTTTTTGATGTTTGTTTTTGTTATATGGGTATTAGTCGTAGGGAAATTATAGTATGTTCTTTATTTTCATCGTCGTAACTTTCAATTGGGAAACAGTCTTTAACCAATTTTACCTTCCCAAGAAGCTTTGTCCCCCTTATTATATCCCTTTTTTTATGTGTACGTATTTCGATTACAAAATTATTTCAATAGTATATGGTAATTCTTAATTATTGACAACATTTTAAATTATGGATTAGTTTTAGATTAGCTTGACTTGATAATTTGTTTTATTTTTTTTGGGATCTATGATTTATTATGATTACTATAAACAATTTTGGTGAGTCGGATATTTAATACATGTTAAAATTGTTCAGAGACTTGTTACAAGCATATTATATTCATATAAATTACTTGATTTTATATTTATTTTGTATTTTCATAAATCTTGTGTCTTGCTCTATAGTCTATTTAACCGAGTTTTTCCCTTTGAAAGCTAATTATGATCATATTTTTATCAGGATTAATATAATATTGGTTTCCTTATCTCTCAGATTTCTTATATAATCTTTTCCTGCTATTTAATAATCCTATTAACCTTTTTATAACTATAATAAGAATACACTATAAATATCCGATATTTATAGAGAGGCTATAGCTATCATCTACAAAAGCTTCAGGGCGTTGCAAGTAAAAAAGATATTTAATATACATACTAGCGGCATACTTTACCCGCGATTGGTGGCTTTAATTTGACTGACCTCTTTGATGACGCCGGTCTCAAAGACCGGGATTTCTGCCTAAGGCTTTGCTAATAATTAATTAGTTAGGTAACGAATAGATAATTTCGTTTTAATCTTACATATACATACATATGTCAATAAAACATATAATAAGTATTTAGTAAATCACAATTCGTTCATTATTATTATATAATCATACTTAGAACACTAAAAAAAACCGTACAAACGCCAGTCAGACTCGTCCAACGGGTTCCATACAAAAATTGAAGATCTTGAGCTTTATCTGAAATTCAGGCTTAGTTTAGCCAGAGTCATTTCGTCTGATACCTCACTTATCGAAATAACGGCTTTGATATCAAGTTTTGCCCCCCTTTCAAAGCTATTTTTTCAAGATTTAAGCACAAATGTATAGTGTTTTTTCTGAACTAGTACTATGTGTAGATGCTAAATGCCAAATTTCATAATTCTAAGTCAACCGGAAGTACCCTATTAATTTTGATTCCCTTTATAGTGTCGAAATATGCGTTTTTTGCTATGTTAGGATTAATTTTTTTTAGGATTTAACAACAAATGCTAGAAATAGTTAAATAGTTTTCAGATTTTTCCCTGAATAAGTACTACCTGTAAATACTAGCTGCCAAGTTTCATAATTCTAAGTTAACCGGAAGTACCCTATTAATTTTGATTTCCTTTATGGTGTCGAAATACGCGTTTTTTTGCTATATAAACGGTCATATATTTTTTTAATTAAATGTATAAAAAATTAAATATAGTAATAAAACATGTTTTTTTTTTGGAAAAATTGGAATTTCGAATCGATATCTCCAAGTGTTCCTGATATAAAAGGTCTTGACAGATAGTCAGACAGACATACAGATATAGATGGGCAGACAGATTGACAGACAGAGATAGATGTGCAGACAGACAGGCAGACGGACGGATAAAGTGATCTTATAAGGGTTCCTTTTTGCCTTAAAAGGTATGAAATCCTAAAAATCTACACCTTTTTTCGTATATCCTATATTTTTTGTAAAATTAAAAAAAATCTGGAGCATTTATGTCTTAAATCGTTTAAATCGTCCTTTATTATTCTTTTGACATTAGGGATTCTTGAAAAATAATCAAAAATATATGTCCTTCTAACACAAAAAAAGATACACACCTTTGAATGCCTTGAAAAGTTCGGAGAAAAGTGGGGAACAGAATATTTTATCACTATGTTCTCTCTGCCTACCCTGCTGTGTACGTTATGCAGCGTGAAACAACATATTGAATTACATAACTGTAATGAGAAATTACATATTGAATAGTGACAATCAATGCCGCACTACGTTTCGAACTGAAACGAACTAAACAATCCTAAAGTACCTTGGAAATTGAACCCACAACGTTCACAAAAGGGCGCAATACTATTTTGTCATGTGCATAAGTTTCAACTTGATTACGTACTTACCACTAGGTACAACTTTAACATCTTGATACCATGAATATACTAATATTCATGGTATTAAGATATTAAGGTTTTTTATAATTATAATTATAAGGGGCTTTTAGCATACACTATTGTTTGTTGACAAAATCTTGTAATAACATAAATTTCACCTCTATTGTAGCTGTCTGGAGCACGTCTTTGTATTATTATCAGAAATTGCTATCTTTATTTCCCACCGACATCATAACGTAGAAAATATTTTATTTTCCTTCGTTTCTTTGCTTCTGTATCTATAAAATGTTGATTTTTGATGAATAAATAAAATATGATGAAAGCATTTCTCATATAGTTCTTTGTACAGATTTTATGAAAAGATTCGTATAAAAATGTTTTATGATTTATTTTTAATGAAAGAGTGTATCTATATATATGTATTCTCGTCTTCTATTCTTTTCCCATTTAGACACTTCCGTTTCCCAACTTTCCGCTTACCACTCCGCATTTGCCTCGTTACCAGAGCGAGGAAAATGACACACAGTGCCTCCAGAATTTGACGGAAAGTGAAGTATGGAACAGAAGTGTCTTAATAGGAAAATAGTATCTTAACATTAGGTTTTTAGGCTCTCGCTGTCAACCGTGAAGAAACAAACATATATTTTTACATATAAATCTAGTACAAACTGAATTTATAGATACATACTTTTATTTTTCTGTTTAATACCACGTCCAAAGTCAACTAAGATAAATATAGCTTTGGAAGCAGTGAAAAAATTAACTTAAAATAATTAACCAACGAAAAATGTTCGAGGTGAATTTCTATCTTAAAAATATTTTTAAAAGGTATATATAAATAAATGGTCTTGACAATCGGATAACAAAGTGATCCTATAAGGGTTCCGTTTTCATCTTTTGAGGTACGGAATTTTAAAAGTTACAAAGTAACAGATACATAAATATTTAAATAGGTATAGAAAGGATATTTTGTTTCAGCTTTACACTTTATGTTGCATATAGCAGAGAAGGGACACGGACAACCTTGTATGAATGTATAAATCATGAATTTATAAATGCATATATTACAATGGTAGCCGTAAGTAAACAGTGTTATAGAAAAAAAATACACAAAGTAAATACGTCTTAAAAAAGGAAAGAATTAGTAGAATAACATTTAACTTTATTACGCGCGATTCAAATGGCCTATGAAGGCCAGCTGGTTTATCTTCTGGGGGAAAAGTTGGAATGAAACCGAGACGAAATTTATGACGAATTTATTTTATCTTTTATAAGTTCTGATTTTAGAACAAACGGAACCTAGCTATGAGTAAATTTTTTATATTAGATATTATTTATTAACATTCCAAACGCTAATAATTTAATAGTAATAAAATAATTAGTAATAAAATAATAATAAAATTTTTTGAAAGTAAAGAAAAACAAAGGTTGTTCATTGCTTAAGATCTGAAAAATATCAAAAATCGTATCAATAGCTTAATACTTGAATATATCCTTTTATTATAGATTGATAAATATTTCATGATTAATAAATAATTTTTTAAAGTGGAATAAACGAGTACGTTGTTCTTATGTACATTGTTCAATACGAAACTTTATATAGGAGAAAGACGAAAAATATAGTCTAGTGTCAGTCAGACTTACGTATATTATCAATGTGAATGTTTATGAGGAGTTGTTTGTTCCATTTTTACGCAAAAACAATGAAACAGATTTAAATAAAACTTTACAGCATGCAAGTCTATATATCATAATAACACATAGGCTACAATTTAAATAAACATTTTGCAAAATTTGACTATAATATAATAATACTTTAAGTTGACGATAATATAATAACAACTTTAAGTCGCTTTTGGGTCGCTAGTACTTATATAAAATAATTAAATTTGCGGAAACAAACTACAAATCTAAATTTAATATGGTTTTCTCTATCACATATCTATTTTAAGTAACATTATCGTATGTATGTCTGTATGTCTATACATAAACACAGAACATCGAGTAATTCTATTTCTCCAATTTTCCCTGGAGCAAAATAAATTACCATCAAACTGTAACGTGTTGCAACACAATTTTGATAGTGCAATATTGGAAATGTTATTAGTATAAAGGCAAAGGTGAAGACGTTTTCCTTTATAGCGGAGTATTAATGTTTAATATTGTCTTTTAATGTACTTATCTGGGACTATTGTAATTGGACGGAGGTCGTCGATTATTTCAAGTTATTTCATGGATTTGTCTCTTATTTTTCAACTCACGTATGTGATAACTTTAATATTTTATAAATCCTTTTAGTTAAAAAGTATTTTTTTTATATGTGACAGCTGAGTAGAGTCCTTTATTTGGTACAACAATGAAATAATTGCAAATAACCAAAGTTATAAATAGTATTTTTAAAAACATTTTATTTAACTTTAATAAAGGGGCATCTATAATTGCTTTATTGTTACAACTGAGCCAATTAATTATATCCTTAAAACAAGTCACTGTACTAAAAATAATTAACTTGATTTTCTCTAAAAATTAATATTTAGCTTGATTTTCTCATTCTTATTCTTATTCCCCTTCTTACTCCCACAATTTTTTATTTATCTTAAATTTATTTTTTTTAAATGTAAAACTCAATTGACAAAAGCATGTTTTAATTTGTTTAGTTAAATCAACATATAACTTGAATAACAGAAAATTGAGGACCGAAAAAGTCCAACAGTTTTGAACTGAAGCGCCAAATGCGTCTTAATAGGGCCATAAATTATGTAAAAAAGTCTCTTAATATTTTTTTAAAATCTACAAGTTTAAAGAAGACATTAAATAAGTATGTAAATATTGAATTTTGGAGGCCAGTCGTGGCGCAGGGAGCAGAGTAGGCAGAGGGAACCTGGTAAGTAATTGCAAAAACCTTTTCCCACCTTTCGCCGAATTCTTGAGACATTACGTATTGAGTGGTAGAACTCAAATATTTTGCCTAGTTGTCAGAACTAGAAAAAGAAAAATGTTAAATATTCAACTCCCCTAGTGAAAATCAAACTCAAAGCCGTCGCACTAACAGTCTAACAGTCAGTCTAGCACCTGCGCCACGACGGCACTAATAAAACTTATGATATCGAATTTTAACTTGCTAAGCGTCGTACATAAATTCATATTTACCTACTTCCCAATAAACACGTCGAAGCAATTAATCGGGTAGCAGATGCGCCTTCCATTATCTCTACTGATTTGAATAACTTTATACAAGTAACCGAGTGCGTGCTATTTAATACTCAATTATTTATCACTAGTGGGCGCGCGCGGCTAAGCCCGCTTATTGGGACAATTAAGGGTGAATTCTAAAAAAACCACGAATCACTTTGAAGCACCATGAATCACTTTGTTGTCTGTCTGTCCAAACCATTTATCTAGAGGAAGGGGCGCCGAAAATCAAGTTGAAATTAATATAAATATTGAAATCTACAGTTCCTATTTTGTTAACTCTGTTTTATAATGACGCAATTTATGTATACTTCGCGTAAAGGCAAAAAGTTTTACAAAAGCTTAAACATTTTCAACAACTTTACGGCCACCAATACCCAACACTTTTTAGAGGGTTAGAGGATGAGATTTTATAAGATAAATATTCAATAACCTGTTTTCTTTGACGCTGAATATTGAAGACATAGTCTTTATCCACAAGTCAAGTCGAGATAATAAAGCCTTTGTTATATTTATTACTTTGAAAATCCTGCTCTATAAAGTAACGCACTGCTCTGCTGATACTGTCTTCGTGACATTCTTTTGGCAATATAAAATATTCATGCATGTTATAAGGAGAATATCAAAATTAGGTGTAGATATTTTGTGTCATATTTTGGCGTGTTCATATTTTTATATAATAGACTCAGAGAGTATTCTTGATTTAAGAAAAACATACTTTTATTAAATTTTATTTTATAGAATGGTAGGTACTACTGGTTAAGTAGAGAATGAAAAAGAAAGAAGAGGAAACCTCAGTTGACCCCCGAAAACCCAGTATCAATGATACTAGAGAAGGATCACATAAAAATCATAAGGACTCCATGAATGGCTTGTATCCAAGAAATTGATGACAGTGGTAGAGGCGAATAAAGATTAGCTGAGACTCTGTTCTATCTGGGACCCCGTTAGGCTAAAACGAGAAGCTAAAAAAACATTTTAGTTTATATT
The DNA here is from genome assembly GCA_013421005.1 of Heliconius erato x Heliconius himera. NCBI lineage: Eukaryota > Metazoa > Arthropoda > Insecta > Lepidoptera > Nymphalidae > Heliconius > Heliconius erato x Heliconius himera. The sequence continues at coordinate 15,786 of JAATLQ010034915.1, read as the reverse complement.
TTTGCACTGACTTGAAACAAAACTTTAAAAAATGTTGACTTTTTAATAAAACCATTACTCGCATAGAATTTAAATTTATTTTGCAATTAACAATCAATTTCTAAAACCTAAATAAATAATTTATCGCTATACATAAATTAATAATAATTATTATGACCCACGAAAGTAGGACGAACAAAGAGAATATCTAAAGAATCTTACTTTGAAGATAAACTGAAAATGATTAACAGGCCTGGAGCAACTCTTCTACGTGAGTATTAATAATTTTGCAAGTAGCTTTAACAAATCGTGCCAACTTGTAGAACTACGTTAGCGGATAAGTTTTAATCGCTCGTAGTACCTTTAACTCAACATGTAACCATAGGGCATCGATTCTTGTCTCAAACGTGGTTGAAGTTTCTTAATATAGTTTATTAAAATATAATATATTTTTATATAATATGTGGTATGTGTCGTGTTGGGGGTCCAAGATGGAAGGCTTGCCCGTAGCGACCCCTGCCAGCCTTTACGAGGGCTGCAACGTTCTCACAATCCTCCTCACAATACCCGCCGTCTCAAGTGAAACTGCTTAATGCATCCGGTTATTGATCCAAGAGCTAAGCGATAACTCCTAAAATGTTAGTCGAGGATTTTCGCTAAATAGCGAAAATCCTCGACTGGTCCTCACTCGTTTCAGTTAACGAACTCAAACCACTATCGCCACAATAACAAGATGATAATAACCAGAGACAAATATATTTTAGGGACTCCGCAGGTCGATGACACGCCCGATAGATGTCGATAGTGCAATTTTTCACAATATGTCTTTGGTAGTTCCGTGTATAACTTTGTCCATAATTGCACTATACAGCAGGCAGAACAAACTTTCAGTTTCCCCGGAAAAATCTCCGAACTGCAATAAGGATAAGGAGGAAGCAGTCTCCATATCCGGGCTCACTAGCGCTCCGTGGAGTCTACCATGCAGGTCCTTGCTCTTCCACACAACCGTGTGATCAGAAGTAGTGAGTACTACAGGCCTACGCCAGTTCTCTTTTGCCCAAGGAAAGAAGAGTAAGGTCTTTGTGACCTGTTACCATATCCTTTCTATCCAATTGATAAAAGGCTGTCAAAAACTTTTTTCAGGCGACCAAAAAATCACTCCTTGACCAATTGCCTTATGCTGTGTTCATCAATACCCAATGCTTCAGACATTCCAAAATATTTATAAGTCTTACCTTCACCAAGGGTTCTGAAGGAAACAGAATCTAAAATAAAAATATTATCAGATCTTATCACACTCTCCCGCACTATGTGAATGCTCGCATATTTATGGACGTCAAATTCCATTCTTATATCACTACTAAAAGTTTGAGTAACCTTTAGTAGCCGCATAAGGTCTGGTCGTTTTAACGCAAATAATATATTTCGTTGAACATTGCAACGTTGAAACATTGAATTTTCAATACCAGATATAATAAATACCTATACAATTTTCTTTTCTAATTACTTCAGCCTGTGTGAATTATATTAATAGAGCTTAAATAAAAATAAATTATCCTTAACATAAATATGTATTTAGTACGTACACAGTATCTTCTACCATATAATCCCTACATATATAACAATTGCAACATAATAATTAAAAAAAAAAAAAAATAAATCAGCTTCACGATGTATCCCGCACACTACAGGGTAGGCAGAGGGAACCTAGTATTAAGACACTCCGTTCCCCACTTTCTGCCGTATTCTGGAGGCATTGCGTGTTAAGTGGCAGAACTCAACGCCGCGCTTGTCTTCGACACCAGAGCGAAGAAATGGAAATATAAATTTAAATGTAAATATTTCATTTCCTCGAGTGGGTGCATTTCCACAACCAGTCCATTTACATCACATTTTATGCCACGACTGGCCTCACATAATAATTATTATTGACATACCAGATAATTAAATTAAAAGAACAGACAATCAATATATTTTTTAAAACATTGCGTTCTCCACTTTGACAAACGAGACATTGCTTGCACAGTCTTGTAACTCAAAGCTATTCTAAGTCTACGCATTTCCCTGACGAAAGAGGAAGTATACCTACAACTACTGCGCTACGATGCGATATAAATATTTGTTTTTCGTTCTCTTTTATTATGTACAACAACATTAAAAACACATTAGATGTCGTAAAATGTAAGTGGAAAATAAAAATATATTCAGATATAATGGAGCTGAGTGAATGTAAAGCCGGTTACGGTAAATGCAATAAAATTGAGGCCAGTCGTGGCGCAGCGGCACGTGACAATGGACTGTAAAATCGACTGGTTGTGGGTTCGATCCCCACACGATTCCCCACAAATGGAAATATAAATATAAGTAAATATTTTATCTCCTCGAGTGGGGATCGAACCCACAACCAGTCGGTTTTGCAGTCACACCTCGTGCCGCTGCGCCACGACCGGCCTCAACTAACTACATCGACTACAAAATTAATTAAAAAAGTATAAAACAACACATAAGTGCAAAAGTGTAAGGTGGTTATATCAATAAGGGGTCATGTGAAATAAGGATGTTTTTAAGATTTTATTAATTGGATAATTTTAAGAAAATCTTTATGAAACATCATAAGTAAAACAAGATCAAGTAATATTAGATTACAGTTATACAATATATTAGAGATTGGGTAAGAATATTTTCGTTGAATTTATTACAATTCTCATATATGTTTTCTTTTGCCGGGTTCTGAGAACAAATCGAATACAAGAACAAACAATATAAGAAATTATATACAAAATATAAACAATGTATGAAATAATATTTATATAATAAAACTATATAAGTTATAACCAAAGCAATAACGCTTTTAAATGGAAACAACTTCGGTTAAATACAAAATTTACGAGAGTAATTGTTTGAGATTGTTTCGTTCTACTAGAGTGGTCCTCTGAGGGCGATCTAGTTAAAACTTTCGCTTTTATACAAATTAGACCATTCCCTTCTAAGTGTTACAGTTGTTCACATTCTACTTTGTTACGGACTTACTACATATTATCTACATTATATTTTTTATTATTTTAATTATATATTTAAATTTGACTATTACTTAATTTAAATATTACTTAAATAAATAATAATAATGTTTTATTTTTACATCTTGAACATTACTTGGTTAGGTTCCGGAACTTAGAAATGTTAGACTCATATCAGTTCAGTCTCATCCCTCAACGCAATCTCGTGATAAATGATCTTGACAGACGGACAGACAGACCACAAAGTTATCCTATATATATATATATATATATATATATATATATATATATATATATATATATAGGATAACTTTGTGGTCTGTCTGTCCGTCTGGGCTCCAGTATACAGTGTGAAGCTGATATATATATATATATATATATATATATCAGCTTCACACTGTATACTGGAGCCCAGTACTGGAGGCATTGCGTGAAGAGTAGCGGAACTCAACGCTGCGCTTAGCCCCAATATAAATGTAAATAAATATTTAATATAAGTGTAAATAAATATTTTATTTCCTCGAGTGGTGGTCGAACCCACACATAGTCGATTTTACAGTCACACTTTGTGCCTCACATTATATTAATTATTTATTATATACGTATAAATAATCACTATTTAAATAATATATTAAATTACATAATAATTATACATTAAATTCGATCTCCACTGATTAACAAGATGAGTCATTTACGATCTGTTTAATAGGCGGTATCGGCTTTTTATTGCAAATATGCAATTTATGATGTACATGAATTTATTAGCATACAAACGAGGCTCTGTATGAAATAATGTACTGTTGCATTAATTAGTATGATGTATTTATTGCGTGTTTTCAGCTGGAAAGCTCTTTAGTATAATATAATAGGTTGTAATGTTATAGGAAAAAATATGATTACATTTTTTTATGTTAACATTTTAATTAATAATACTTCACTATGGACGGAGCATGAAGTTATAAAGAAAAACATAGTTTTTTTGTTTTATGGAAAAGAACAAGGCAAACGAGCGTTCGGGTCACCTGATGGTAAGGGATAACCGCCGCCCACGACCCCGTGCAACACCAGAGGAGCTACAAGTGATAGTCACAAATTAGTAATTAAAAATATATTACTTAAGCAGAACAGTTAGTTTCTTACTACGATATTATAATGTATACTGTATGATATTTGTAAATGCTTGAAGGTTTCTTGCTATTTTACATGTTCTCAGATTTAGAGTTAATTTTATTTTTACAATTATTTTATAATAGTCGCTATAATATTATGTAGTTTCAGCGTTAAGTTCCGCCGCACAACAGGCAATGCCTTCAGAATTAGATGAAAAGCAAAGAACGGAAGTGTATTTAAGGGAACAGAGTGTCTTTTCACTATATTCTTAAGAACCCTCTGTCTGTCTGTCTGTCTGTGTAAATTATTTTTGTTCAACAAAATCCAAGTACAGTTTACTTTATATAAAATTATTTTTGAGTTTTTAGTTCGTTGTTTGAAATCGGTTTTTTTATTGTTAAAAATTAATTAGAACGAAAAATTTATTAATACTTAAAAAATATCAGTCCAATATTATATTATATGTGAAACTTTAGTTAGGTTATCATTTAACAGTTGATTGGGTTATATAAATAATCCGAATTTTATTATTCAGAAATGATGGTCATTAGGAAGTATTTAAAATGGTTATAGCAGGGGAGTAGGTAAGGGGGAACCTAGTGTTAAGACACTCTGATCTACATTTTACGCCAATTTCTAGAGACATTGCGTATTGAAGTCACGGAACTCAACGCCGCGTTTTTCATCAACACCAGAGCGAAAAAAATTGAAACATTTATAATCTATCACGTTTACAGTCACACTTTGCAAATCTGCGCCACGACTGGCACCGTTATTTAAATTCTACATATACGATATCCACATATTTACTTCGTACAGCTCGCGTTCATCGCCCAAGGAATATACTGCGATTCTATGACACCTGCGGACACGAGTCCAAAATTATATTCACCAATTCATGTTCATACCAAAATCATATTCACTGTCAATTTACTAATATTTCCATAATTTACTCAATTAACTATTTTTGTCTAATTATTTTACTTAAAAAAGATAGTCTCTTTTTTTTGTCCTGGTATTAAACAGGGTATTTGTTTCCAGGGTCTGCCCAGCCTACTCCACTTTGCACGATCTTTAATGTTAACAAAAGGTACTAAACAGCTAAACATTGTCCTTTGCTTTTTTCCAAGAAACCATTATTTCGAGAAGATTTGTATCTATATGTTCATGTCGTTGAATTTACATTGTGCGTCTTATCTGTGGTCCAAATAAAGTCAGTTAAATATAAAGGCATATATATTAGTCTGGTATAAAAATCCATATATTTTTAACCCACTGTATGCATGTGAGAGTTAAATCCGTGCAGCATTTTTAAAATACGACTTAAACAAAATTCGTGTTACACTACGAAAACATTGTAACCACGGACTGCTTTTGGAGACATTTCACTATTTTTCATTCCTTATTTTCCATTTTAAGATTTAAAAGAGAATTTACAATGAAAATTTCATATGAAAAATTCCGAAAAGTGTTGGTAGACGTATTCAAGTTACGTGACGGCGACAGTGATCGATCGTTCTTGTTTACTAACCTTTTAAGGATTTGGTATTATGATTTTCTATAGAAATCCAAGAATTTTAATAAGCTGCTTTTTAAAAGAAGATTATATTTTTATGTACCTAGACTAGACTAGATTATTATCGTTAACCTTAATTTCTCCTTCAAGAAAAAAAAATATTTAATTTGAAATATTTAAAAGCAGTAACAAAAAATCATGTTTACTTTTTTACTTATTAGTGACTTAGTTCTAGGAAAAATGCATGTTTTCCTTGTACGTACTAATCACAAGAGGAAATGAATAAAACTGGTGGTAAATTCGAGAGTTATCCCGTTATTATAATATTATTTTTTGTAGCAATGATTAAAACAATAATTAAACATGTTTTCGAAAACAATTAATAACTATGGGTAGTCATGGCGCAATAGAACAAGCGTGTAACTGTTAATACGACAGTTATAGATTTAAATCCCACTTGAGGGAATAAATTAATATTTATTAATATTTTTGTTTCTTCGCCTGGTAGCAAGGCAAAACACGGCGTTGAGTTCCACTGCTCAACTCAGTGCCTCGAAAATTTTGCGGAAAGTGGGTAACGGAGTGTTTTAATACTAGGTTCCCTCTGCGTAGCCGGATTTATGCAAGATACAGCGTGACGCTATATACTCGTATTATATTAAATGATAAAGCATTTTTTATAAGGAAATACTTCTACGACTTCAACCTATGTTGAACTTTACAACTATCATAGATTTGATGCTTTTGATGGTGAGCCTATCTATATGATCTATGACTTAATTATCTAATGCGAGGTGCATTACATTTACATATGGGCGATCCAGGTATCGAGCAGCCCTCGCTGAATAGTAGGTATATCAATTGAGTAATAAGGTAAAAAAATAAGATTTTACTTGATTGCATCTAAGAAGAGGCCTCTACTACTAGAAACCTCCTGGGGAAAAATATAAAAATAATTTAGTAGCAAAATGAAGTCGATACTCAATTTAAAAGTATAACACAATATATTATAACAGAAATATAGAATTATCAAGTTAAGATATGATAGAATTTACCAAATACTGATATCATATATACACTATATATATTTTCCAGGATTTTTGAAAAAATTCATTTCATATTCTTCATATTAGTGAATTTCGAACATAACGAATTATAATTTTAAAGTAAGAGTTAAACTGTAAAACTGCGTAAAGGACTTTGAACACAACGATAGCAAATTTCTTAATCCCTGGAGCAACCTCAACATAATGTAAAGATAACGAGCTTATTTGAGATAACTTTGTGAACAAGGCTTTTAGTCTCTAAGGCTTCATTTCCTTTGTTAAGTGGCGTCTACAGTTTTTCAACAGCTGGTTTGGAAAATATTTTCTTAACAGATCTTAGCCGATATTATAGCGTGATATTTTAACTCTAAGATTAAGTATTGAATTTTAATGAGCTTGAATTCATACGTGTCATAAATTGTTCCTAAATTGTATAGAAAATTAGTAATGATAATAATTTTAATAAGAAGAGAAATACTATCACTACTTTATTCAGACCGAATAGTACTTGTCACTTACATTTAAAATCATTACCATATTGTGCATATAAATATTCTTTACTTAAAAGGAATGGATAAATTAGCTTGGAATAATGGATAAATATATTTTTTAAAAATATTATATTGTATATTCTTTTATTTTTAAGCAATTCAACATCAATCAACAGTCCAATTTTTCTTAAAATTGTACTTTTTATCCGTCACTAGCAGATTTTTTTTATTTTCTTATCAAAAAAGTAACAGGAGAACGATTAGTTTCACTTATAATTTCTTTTTACACTTTTTGTTCCGAAAGATTAAGCGGCCGCCAGTCATAGACCATTTGTGTCTCTGCCGAATTCGGTATACTGACAGTTCTGAGTGAGGTTAAATATAAGATGTTACTGGCTTTTTCTTTTGTTTTGATCGAATAAAAAGAAATTGAACTTGAATCTTTGTTTATTATTTCAATAATATTATTAATTTTATCAGCTTCACGCTATATCCTGCACAGAGCAGGGTAGGCAGAGGGAACCTAGTGTTAAGACACTCCGTCCAGGACATAAAATAGCACCACACACCTACTAGTCGTACCAAGTGGTATACAATATATCAATGACCAACGCCATACAAGCATAGCTTACTTATCGCGAGCGTACTGCGAGACGGCATCAGCCACGACATGGTTAATGTCGCTATAACAGTTCGCATAAGTCCATCACGTCAACCTTCGCAACGTCAAGCAACATTCAATGTTATAATATGGATCAAAGATAACTTTTTCGATTGTTTCAATATTTGTCGCTCCTACACATATATTGCCTTTATAAGAAATTCGTTCTTAAAAGATCGTGCCATTATAGGCTTCCAATTATTATATTATATTTATAATACATTTGGTACGAGTCCGTAGTCCGTCCGTGTCGTCCATAACGTTCCCACAATATTTCAGAGCTGTAGGTTTAACGGTCTAGGAGGAGTAGCATTACAACGAAACACTCTTTTGACCAGTGAGAGCTTCGCTTCGCTCATCTTAATAATTTTGATAGGTGTCAATTCACAGGATGTTATATAAAAGCGCCATCAAAAAAAAATTACTTACGGTTATCGACGTTCAATTTAAATTTCGTGAAAATATTTTCAATATATTCCGGGTGAATAAATTTCACCGTTAAGGGTTGTTACCCCTATAACTCCCTTCTCTTAAGGGTTTGAGACAATAAAATTGTATATCGCAATATCGAATAAAAAGGCATACAATTATATTAAAATAATACATTAGAAGCCAGTGCTGAACCCTTTGCGTTTTAATTTCAATTTTCTTAAGTTTTTATTAGCGGCGTCAAAATTATTATAAAAGGTAAAATTCAATTTTCTTCATGCCACTTTTTCTAACTAATTATTTTATGCAAATTTAATCTGTGCCACCCCAGATAATGTTTGTTTTGGATAATTTACCTGTCAAATTATGGACGTTGAAGGCCTTGCTCGAGTACGGCGTCCTTATATAGTAAGCATTTTTTGTTATTGCTGTTTTAATAATCAATTTTGGGTTACTTTGTAATTGTTTTTACTCGATGATAAATCTTTCAAATAAAACACATTTACTCCAAGCAATAATGGTTCTAACGGCTAGATACAAAGAACCTTCAAAATATGTGTTTTTTTTTTCTTTTTGCGTTACTCAGTACGCAGATTACCAGTAAATCACAATTTTATTTTTTGTTTTAACATAATATGACAGCGAAATATATGTAGCTTACAGACAAGAATACATTTATATACGGGGAAATACATTATTTTGCGGCTCACACTTTATGAGACATAGTGAATCTGGGAAACTAGTGTTAAAACTCTCCGTTTTTATTGACACTATTCAGTTCTCTACTTTACGCCAAATTCTGTAGGCATTGCGTGTTGAGTAGGGAATTTAACGTCGCGATTCGCTTCGTTATCAGAGCGGGGAAATGAAAGAAATATGTAAATATTTCATTTTCTCGAGTAAGAATCAAACCTATAACACGCGTTTACTACCATAAATATTATAAAGTCACAAGAAAATAATTATTGTGCGAAATATATTGAAGAAATGATAACGCACATAATGGAGGTTGGTAATACAACTGTCAAGATATGGAATCCATTACTGTTACTGTAGGTACCTGAGATAAATTCTTCTTTAAAATTTCTTCTAATATTTTTTTTATCAGCTTTACAATGTATCCCGCATACAGCAATGTAGGCAGAGGGAATCTAGTGTTAAAGCACTCTTTACTCGTTACCCACTGTAGCAGTTGCAGTCACACTTTGTGCCACTGCGCCACGACTGATCTCTAATAAATTTTCTAATAAATTGTTGAAATTTATTATTTTAATTAGGGACTGTTTTTAAATAAGGCTATTGACACACGAGATTCACTCAATAATAAAGAATTTGTGAACTGAAATGAATCTTAACATAATATTTCACATTTTATAATTTAATAAAAACTCAATGTTATTTATAATTATATATTTATACTTTACTCCCTACAAATAAACATTTATTTTTCGTTATCTTAGAGGTGTAGTTAGTAAAAAAGTAATTCTACTGCTATAACTGTTTTGAATTTCCGCTCGAAGACAGAAATAATTAAAATTATTTGGTACTTTTCATTGGTATGGCTCTAAAAATAAAGACGAGAGTGGAGAACGCAGTATCAAATTATTAAAATAACTTTGTCTACACAAAAAATTCTCAAGACTCTTAACTTGTGTATTTAACTCTTAAGACGTATTTTATTATGTAATTCGTATTTTTAGTAATTTTTCCTTTCTATTACTTAAACAAAGCATATATAACTATGTACATTATTTTTAAACACAAAAAAGGAAAAATGCATAAATGCTCGAAACTTTTGATTACCTTGACTTAGAAGCTTGTTTGATTTTTTTTTATATTTTTCGCTCTTCAAGGGACTATCGAGCTGAATATTTGATTGAACGCGATCAAAAGATAAATTGTCTTGACAGACAGGCAGACTGGCAACAAGGTGATCTTATATGGGTCCCGTTTTTATCTTTTATAAGATACGGATCACTAAAAGTATCCATAATCAATTCTTATTTATTATTCAAATCAAATCAGCTTTACGATGTTTTCCGCACACAGCAGGGCAGGCAGAGGGAACCTAGTGTTAAGACACTGCGTTCCCCACTTTCCGCCGAGATCGCCGCATTGAGTGTTGAGTGGCAGAACTCAACGCCGCGCTTTGGCATTGCCAACACCAGAGAAAAAATGAAAATATAAATGTAAATAAATATTTATTTTCTCGAGTAGGGATCAAACCCACAACCACTCAGTGCCCCTGTGCCACGACTTGTTTATTATTTATTCTAAATTAATTAATACGCCTATTTACGAGATTTAAATGCGGGTATTTAAATTACGGCTGAAGCTGTTCAAGTCTTTTGTCTTGTCAAGACAATACCGTCTTCTTCTTATCAGTTTCTACGTCTATAAAGGAACATTGAACTTTAAAATCTTTTACTTAATGAATTATTATCTCATAAGTTAAATGCACAATTGCTCGTAATTTCATTTTACCTTAATTAACTTGGTTGTATAACGGCAAAATCTTTCGTTGTACAGATTTGATAGATATGTTTTTTTATTTTGTAGCTACGTACTCCATCGTAGCGTTTGGCGTTCTATTTTTTTTTGTTTATCTTGGAGTCGATAAGGAATATATCAAATTAGCTTTACGCTGTATCCCGTACACAGTATTATAAGCAAAGGGAACATAGTATTAAGACACTCCGTTCTTCACAATTCTGAAATTGGAAAATCAAAGCCGCGCTTTACCTCGACCCTCTACTGTGGATCGTATAACGGCAACGTCTAGAATGTGAATCTATTCACACTGCCCACAGCACTTGTCTCAATCACATATCTAAACACATTAATATTGTAACTGATTCATTTTGATATACTACGTAAAATAAGCAGTTTACCTGATTAGGATGATACATAATATATTTTTTTTCATCATTATATTAAATTTAACATTTATTTTTTTCATAATACACAAGAAAAACATGTTTTTTATTACAGAGTTTTTGAATTGCAATTTTTAGATGAGAAATAAAAAAGGGCCTTACAAAAAGTAATTACAAAAAAAAAAAGAAAAATCTCTAAAGCTTGAAATTTCAAATATACCCGACTGGAAGCTACAGGACAGTTTAGTAGTTAAGCTCCCCAACATATCTACATACAATCTTAGTTCTTGCAATATCATATTTTTTTGTTTTTATCATAACTATTTAGGTTTATCTTTATATATCCATAATACATCGCGTAAACTATTAAAACTGTACCAGTTAGTTCTAAACCGATTAAAGCATAAAGCGCATTACGACCGCAGCCATTCTAACTTTCTGCTTGTTGTATCCATCTACAACCGCATTACATAAACTTTTTGCGATTTAAAGTTAATATGTTACATGAAATGCTTGTGGTACTAAAAAAAGGGGAAAAGATGATAAAGGGCATGTTCTTGATTTTTAATTTAGATAGCAAAGTAAGATTAATTAAGACATTTTGTTCTCCATTTACCACTCGAATTCGACACATTACGTATTGAGTGGAAGGACTCAACGTCACACTTTGTATTACCAGATTGGAGAAATGATTGAAATAATAATTAATTTAGTCACTGAGTGAGAATTGAGCCCACAATTCAAACGCTCATTGAACATAACCATAGTTTTCGAGTACGACACTATTTCAGTGCCTTTTAATGGCCTCAATATAATATGTTTTTACAATATATTTTTTATACTGCGGGCGTATTAAAATAAACACAATTGTTATATACTTGCATATTTATATCCGATTCGTCCGATTCCAAAGCCTAATCTAGTCCGACATTTTTGAGTCGCACTTGTCTATTAGCTTCTGATATTAACGCTAGCATCCAAAAAAATTCTTCACCTGTACAATATTAAAATAGAAACACAAATAACACTCTAACACTTACCTCATCATTTATGAACAATATTTCTGAACAAAAATGGTTGTCTTTTTTTGACAAAAAAGTATATTTTTTTTGTCTTATAGACATTTTAAATTTAATTTTTATACAAAAATAGCGTTTACCATAGTTAGCAAAGAATAAAGCATTCATAAGGAGTAAACGCCTTGTGTCACATCCTTATAGCGCAATTTTCTCTGAAAGGCAATGGAGTGTGACTAGCTCAGTTTTCAATTTGCCATACTGCCTCCCACGGGGAGCATCTCTGATGTCGACAGCAAGATATTTACGCTACTGAAATGCATCTTCTTGTTAAAATTGAAAAGATCTCTTGGTTCAGTATGAAATATCTATATATTTATTCATGTTTCTTTTTTGGTAAAGTGCTAGTTTTGTACTCAATACTTTATGATATTATATTCTTTGATATTTTTGTAAGAGTATTTTACGTATGATTGATTGGTTTTTATGAATAGAAGTTGGAGGTTTAAATAATGTGTTTCCCAAAAAAAAGGCAGGAAGTTTTTAATCAGTATGTTAGAAAAAACTGTATTTTTTTTAAATTACTGATTCAAATATTTAATTATATTGTCATCGTCGAACAATCAATGTCTCCAGAATTCGATGGAATGGGAAACGAAGTGTCTTAACAGTAGTTTCACTCTACCTACCTTTTTTTTCTTTTGACGAAGTAGAGGGAACCTGGAAACCTTAGTGCTAAGAAACTTCTTTCCCCGTTCAGACACTTCCATTTTCCAATTCCCTCTTCCCTATAAATCTTTTCTTTCCTCCGAGTACGAAACGAAGCCACAACCGTCGCACTTCCTGTAACACGCTCAATTCATTAACTCTAAATTAAAACAAAAATAATAAACAAGAAAATAAGCACCAACACTAAATAAAATTCTCAAAATCCTTTATACTCCTACAGCCCGGCTAAAACAAGTATTTTTTTCATTGCAAGTAATTTTCTCACTGAAAATGCTAAAACTCGGGTAAAACGCGGAACAATGGTCTTAAATGCTCGCAGGAAGCTGACTGTATATTTATCTTGTGCAACAATAATAATTAAAGAGAAATAAAACAGAGGACAACTAGCTTAATTTATGAGACAGTTAAAACAAACTTTTGTATTTTAAAAATAATAAATAATATAATATATCTATCTACGAAGCCTACACTTAAGTATATAAGTAAATAGTAAATATATATCATCAAGGCACAAATGCCGGCGTTGAGTTCCGCCTCTTAACACGCAATGCCGCCAAAAAAATTGCGGAAATTGGAGAACGGAGTGCCTTAACATTAGGTTCCCTCTGCCTACTCTGCTATATGAAGGATACAGTGTGAAGTTGATTTTTTTTAGTATATGTATATCTACGTATATAATTAGGATATAAGATACGTAATAATGTGCTATTTATAGTTTTTAAAATTAAAGTAGGCAGAAAGAATCAGTGTATTGATTATTTCTGTCTATCTCAACCAACAAATCAATTTCTGGTCTCGAATTTCTGACAAACTTCTTGACGCTGCGCATTGAGTAGCGAAAGTCAACATCATTATTTGTCTTGCCATAACGAACAAACGAAAATATTCACAGCCTCTAACCGAGATTGAACCCACAACCATTAAGCTTATACTGAGAAGCCCACTGCGCTACAATGGTTTCCAAAATTTGGTGTTAATAAAATAAATAACATAAATATAAATTAAGAAAATATTATTATGGAGGACGTGGCGCGCAGGTGCTCAAGCGTGTCACTGTAGACGAGACGGCTGTGGGATTTCTCGAGGCTTTGGCAGAAATAGAATGGAAGTGTCTTATAAAATTTTATTTCGTTTTATATACAAAATACTGGCAACATTATCAAATAATATAATATTAAAATAACATTTCAATACAAACCGAAAAAAAAAATCAGCTTCGCGCTGTATCCCACACAGCAGGGTAGGTAGAGGGAACCTAGTGTTAAGACACTCCGTTCCCCACTTTCCGTCCGTCCCTCACTTTCAGCCGAATTCTGGAGGCATTGTGTGTTGAATGGCGGAACTCAACGCCGCACTTTGCCTTGACACCAGAGCGAAGAAATGAAAATATAAATGTAAATAAATATTTCATTTCCTCGAGTGGGGATTGAACCCACAACCAGTCCATTTTACAGTCGAGTCACACTTTGTGCCACTGCGCCACGACTAGCCTATACAGAAATGACCACCAATCCACTAAGTAGACCCAACTTTTCCAAATCCTTATCAACGATTTGTCTATGAAAGTCACGTATTATTCAATAAACCTAAAATTAATACTGTGTACGTGATTGGCATGGGGATGTCCAAAGTTTCGATGTAATGAAGAAAGGCTAGGAGTTGGAACTGAGGAAACTTAGAAGTGGCGATTATATATATTTTTCTTTGCGTTTACTGGCGAACTTAATCATTTGTTATTAAGTGACCATTCTGTATGTTTGTTATTTGGGCAAAAAAAATAATTATAGAAAATATATAAGTATACGTATATTTGCCAATGTAAAGTATACATCTAAACACGATACAAAACTCTTTTTTTTTATCTTTTTAAAAATGTATAAAAATTTAAGCGTCAAAGCGGGATTTGACGCCTCGTGGACTGTCCAAGCGCTCTGACCATTAAGCCATACGTTTGTCACAGTTTATTTTTGTTGCGATAAATATATTTAATAAATAGCATTCTCTTTTGTCAATTGATAATTCTTTGCAATAATTTTGCATCTTTGGGTAGCGAAAAGAGTCTAACCCGATAAGGATGGAAAGAAGCGGAAACTATACTGGCTTCTAATAATTTGTTTTTACTATAATTTTATTACTTTTTATTCGAAATAGCGGCACACCAATTTTTTTGTCTCTAATCCTTATAATAAGGGAGTTATAGGAGTAACAACAATTAAGGTTAAATTATATTTTCTCTGTAACTATTGGAGATATCTTTATGAAATTTAAACTCAACGTGACTTTCCATAAATTCATTATTATATATATTTTTGAAGATTTTTTGGGAAGTTATAAGTTGTAAAAAATTTTAAGTTTATTATATAGCTTTTTGTATGGATACGTGAAACGCTAAAGCGCCAGTCAGACACAATGACATTTTGACATGGTTGTTAAAAGTTTTGTTGTCAACTAAGATCGAAAAAATACTAAATAAAAATATATAAGAATATATAAAAATAACAACGTAAATTATCTCTATCTTTATATATAATAAGACAGTAAAAATATTTTGTCTGTACATTTAGTAATTTTGACTGAAATGGATAGAGGGACACTTAAAAAGAATAATAGAAAGCAAAAAGATTTTTTTTGAATTTCTTGTCTGTCTGTCTGTCTGTCTGTCGACATATTGTTGTATGCACTTAATAAAGTATGTGATGATATAAGAAGTGGAATAGACAATCAAGATATTACCATACTAGCCTTATTAGATTTCTCTAATGCTTTTAACACAATTGATGTCGACATACTTTTAGCATTACTTAAATCTATTAATATATCACCAAATGCTATTGAATGGTTTTATTCTTACCTCATCGATCGTGAACAATGCGTTCGTGCTAATGATAAACAGTCCTCATATAATCGACTCAGTGC
>JAATLQ010034914.1:29693-90995 GCA_013421005.1 Heliconius erato x Heliconius himera | reverse complement strand
CTCCACGATGGAATAATAAGTGTGGGAACGGAAGAAATTCCTTTCCCACCGGCGCTGTTCACCCGATCTTCTCCTTTGTCAGCGTTTTCGGGCGCTCGGCCGCCTATCAGACGGACACATTATAATATTAAATAAGTTTTCCGCCTGTGACACCGAGCGCTATATAACAACTTAGTTAATACCTTTGTTTATATTAAACCATCATTTTGGGTATGATTATATATTAGGTAAATAATATTATTAAATTCACATATTTCTCATCAAAAAAATTGTTTTAAAATTTTATACAAATATGTATGTCTCATGGATGGATTTATAATTATAGAATTATAGAGATATATGTTTAATATTTATTAAACTTATTATAAACACGTAAACTGTAGACTATTAATTGTAAAATAAATAAGAGTGTCGCTGTGTCATCTACTCTCTACTCTCTACTCTAATAAGTAAGATCCTAATTTTCATATCCGGTTTTTGTAAACTTTATTTGTCTAACCAGAGAAACGCATATTAAGAAAGGTATATTTGTCATAAGCCTAGTTATAGTTGTTTACCGACATAAATTTTTTAGATCGTTGCTCTCTAATATTTAATTATTAAGAAATTTTAGTAGAAAGTTTATTTATAAGCCAATTAACTAAAATAAACAATACATTTATATGAATATGGATAAATAGAAATACTAGTAAATAAACCAACATTTATTGTTTGTCTATAGTTCTCAAGGCAATTTAATTAATTAGGACCAATAAGGTAAATTTATAATTTAATTAATAAGGTAAATTTATAATTTAAGCTGAAATATCCAAAAAAAATGTCAGAGTTATGAACAGCAAATTTTTCGAAATTTATCAGCTAATAAAAAATCACGTATAGAATATGTATAAACATTCTAAGTTAGTAAGTTTAATATAAGTATGTAGAGGCCAGTCGTGGCGCAGCGGCACGAAGTGTGACTGTAAAACCGACTGGTTGTGGGTTCGATCCCCACTGGAGAAGATGAAATATTTACTTAAATGTATATTTCATATTTTTCCCTCTGCCTACCCTGCTGTGTGCGGGACTGTATCCCGTGAAGCTGATTTGATTATTAATATAGGTATAGATAGTAAATTAAAGTAATTCATTAATTTGCGCGTCCATTCACATATAGATAGATACATGAAATAAAACAATTTATTTTATAATTCCAGAAGTCCTCCGTGCGCAGTTCCTTGAGGCGGGCGCGCGCCGGAGCCGCGCTGTCGCCGCCGCGCGCTGGCATGGAGCGCCTGCGACGCTCCTTCCGCGAGTCGTTCAGGCGCCGCAAGGGCTCCCCGCCCGAGTCCGCCCGCCCGCACCAGTGGCACGCGGACGAGGCCGCGGTGCGTGCCGGCACCTGCACCTTCCCCGTCAAGTACCTGGGATGCGTGGAGGTCTTCGAGTCCCGGGGCATGCAAGTCTGTGAGGAAGCTCTCAAAGTCTTAAGAGTAAATATCTTTTTTAATTTTTTATATGTTTTACGGTCAATATAATGTGTTGTCCAAATCACGTCATTCTCCACAACGCCACGGTAGCGTAATTGGGAATAGTCTCACTGTAAACACGTCGGTTGTGTGTTCATGAACAGGAAATATTTCGTAGCTGGGCGGAAAATAGAGGAGTTATTGTGTTATTACTAAGCACTCTATGGCTGCTTTCATAATAAATAAAAAGTATATATTGTTTTATAAAAAAAAATATACCCAAGATTAGTTGTCGTCTGCCTTTATTTGCGAAAATTCCATGAATTTCTTAGCCTTACTTCCTAACCTAGTTACATACGTGCCAAATCTCACTAACAGCGAGATAATATAGGTTATTAATTAAAAATATGATATTAAAATAAATTTAGAGCCTTTTGAGTATAAATATTCTGTATTTTGCATTATTTCAATCCAGGTGTTACATTGACTAATCACCAGTGAAGTCAATTGGTGTATAACGTTACCGATCTAGCAACCTTACAAGTGCAGACAAAAACCTTCCGTTCCACTGCTTAAGTGTTTACATTAGATATTTGAGATTTGTTACTTTAAAAGAAAGAGGAAGCCTTAATGAACAAGTGGTAACTAAGAGCATTCATCTTTGAAAAAATATTCATAAAAAATTTACGAGGCCAGTCGATAAAACAGGAAAAAAAAATCTTTTTTGTTTATGTATTTAAATAAAATGTTTAAAAGCATCTTTTTAGTAGTGATGTTCCAATAAAATGTGTTAAATATTATTTTACATTTAATTCTTAATGTATATAGTTAAATGTAACTTAATATTGAAAAAAAATAATTGCAGAATTCACGGCGACGTCCCGTCCGTGCTGTCTTGCACGTGAGCGGTGACGGGCTGCGTGTGGTGGAGGAAGAGACTAAAGGGCTTATAGTCGATCAAACGATTGAAAAAGTGTCTTTCTGTGCTCCCGATAGAAATCACGAACGAGGATTTAGGTAAGCTGCATTATTTGTAGACGCTCAGTTGGCATTTTGTATTTTTTTTAGCTTTACACTGTATCCCGCACATAGCAGAGTAGGCAGAGGAAACCCGAAAAAGAGGTTCCCTCTTTAAAGGGAATTAAGACACTCTGTTTCCCATTAATACGCTTCTGTTCCTTACTTTGCGCTGCATTCTTGTGGCATTTCGTATTGAGTGGCGCAACTCAACGCCGCGCTTTATCTCGTTGCCAGAGCGATTATAAAAAATATTAAATACTTCATTCCCCCGAGCGGGCATCGAACCCCCAACCAGCGCGTTTACAGTCGCACGCTTGTACCCCTGCGCCACTACGCCTCAATGTTATTATTAAACATATTTTAATTGAATGTAATTTTGTAAACTTTCTAAAACTGTAACGTTATATAAAATAAGTAAATGGAAAACTGATTATTATTTAATTAGAAATATTTTAGAATGAGAAACAATTTAAACATCAGACTAGTATCTTCTCATTATAAATTTAAATTATACATGATGTAAACGTTTGCAATTAGTGCGATGGCTTCATTATTTCTATTTTTATCGAATAATAGGTAAACGCCCACATTTTTTAATTGAAAAACGTGTTTATAATAGAAATTAATCTATTTCGACAACTTTTCGTTTGCAAATATTACATGAACACATATTTTTACATTGCCAAAGTTTGGCTATTGAAGTGGGTTATAAATTAGCCTTGTCATAGATGATGTTCTGGCAAGGTGCCACCTTGGGTTCGTGACTAGACCGTTCTTATAAACACGCCCGTCCCTTCGTAATAATAAACAAAAGTTGTATTTCGTTTCATAAGAATTAAAATTCGCTTTTACGACCACTTTATATTTTTATTGCAAATTTTATCTACACTATATAATCATGGGAGCAAACTGCCACATTCTTTCTCTCGTTATCTTTACTAAGATATTCGTATACAGTATTCCGGTCCAATAAGTTAATCCCGTTATTACCTTATGTAACCACAGCCGTCAGTGACTTCTTGCCACAATCTTCCTGAAGTGAAACCTAAGTAATGTCTGAACAAGCCTTCCAAGGCAACATGACATAAGTGGTCTCTTTGGAAGTGATTATGTAACAACTTTTTCTATAATATAATACCCATAGCCTCGTATTTACATATTTACTTTATATTTTTAAATACACAATAATAAAAATGAAATACTGATAAGACAGTTTACTAAGGCTCAACTGATAAACCATAGGTACATTATAATATCGTGTTCTCATAGAATAACAAAAAATGATAAAAATGTGATTATTTTAGTTTCTTTTAAGTTTTAGTTCTATTATTACTATCATTAGAGAGAGAGAGAGAGAGTTGAAGATAACCATTACAAAAACAATATTATCAAGATTTAGTCGTCGGAATTGCGAATAAATGATAAAAAAATGAACATAATATTCCAAGGCAAAATTGTGTAAAGATATTAATTACTACACTCTTCCAGAATAAACACTACCACCTGAAAAAATAAGACTAAATTATAATCTCTAAATAATTAAAAAGGAGGTAACTCTTACATAATACAATAGAGAACAATTGCGTATTCTAATGTAATTGATGTACAGTGTACTTTTTTATCTTTTATCTATACAATTAACATTTGAATGTACGTGAAATATTGTATATACATATATAAAAATCCTAAAGAAAAAAAATATTCAGCTGTTGCCTTGGTGGTAGAAGTAATGTAGGTTCGTATTATGTGTCATTGGCTGACCGTAGCCTCATCGTGATATGGGCGGGGACATTGAGCTACGCTGGCACATCTTACACCTGCCAAATTGCTTGTGTAAAGTGTTTATAGATTTAAAAAATAATACAAAAAATGTTTCACATAATAATATATTATACGTTGTTTAAAAATAAAATTGTAAATTTTACGATGTTTTTTTAAATAAGACTTCTCCTTTTCTTCTAGAAAAAGAAATCCATTAAAAAAGAATCCTTAAAAAAATGTTTTCTGTAGACTTATTTCGTGTCAAGTACTGACTAGTTCACTGGTTAACTTTTGTTTGTGACGTCGCTAAGTGTAAGTATTCTTTACAAAGGTTGCGGGGGTGCTTAAAAAAATAACTTGTTCAGCTCATTCTAAGATCAGTTTATTCCGTTACTGAGACAACGTACAAACGAAACTACAATCCATTGCAAGCTTACTGGTTCCTTGAAGAATTAAAGCAAAAATTATATATATCGTACAGGAACGGGGAAAACGTGATTTTACGTAATGCTGTAATAGGCCGGTCGTGGCGCAGCGGCACGAGGTGTGACTGCAAAACCGACTGGTTGTGGGTTCGATCCCCACTCGAGGAGATGAAATATTTACTTAAATTTATATTTCCATTTCTTCGCTCTGGTATCGAGGTTAAGCGCGGCGTTGAGTTCTGCCACTCAACACGTAATGCCTCCAGAATTCGGCAGAAAGTGGGGAACGGAGTGTCTTAACACTAGGTTCCCTCTGCCTACCCTGCTGTGTGCGGGATACAGCGTGAAGCTAATTTAATTTAATTTTTAATAGGCAGTCCTCGGCTGACGTCGTCTCGAGTTATGTCAACTCGTCACTATTACTCAAACATACGTCAATTGTTTCTATTTCCGGCATAGGCGAATGAATACATTTGTCGCGAGGCCAACTTTGTAAGGCGAGCCAAAGAACCTATACTAAAAAAAATTCTGAAACGTTTACAAATTAGGAGAATGCCATGATTTTTTTTGTAAGAAAATAACCGTAGTTTTCAGAGAAATTTAATGTGCTACCAAGGTATCCTCGTAGGTGTGATAACAAGAAAAAAGATGTGAAGCAATTTAGAATTGATAGTTTTGTTGAAGCCGAAAATATTATTTTGTATTTCTCATTACAAACAAGTATTTTGCATATTAATGTGATAAGCTGTCAACATACCTGTAATAAAAATAACTACCAGTTTCATAAGTACATAATTATTTTAGGAACTTAATTTTGATAATAAAGCATATCTTTTGTTATAAATGCAATTTTTTTATTTTGTGTGATTGCGGAACTTAACCCAAGGGGATTTTGCATGTAAACTTATAAAAAACATATGTCTTGATGTATGTCCTTACGACAATAAAGTAACAAAACCCCACGTACAGTTACATCTGCCGCGACGGCACCACGCGGCGCTGGATGTGCCACGGGTTCCTGGCGTCGCGCGACAGCGGGGAGCGCCTCTCGCACGCGGTGGGCTGCGCCTTCGCCGCCTGCCTCGAGCGCAAGCAGCGCCGCGACAAGGAGTGCGCCGTGTCCATGAGCATCGACGCCGCCAGCCACGCCTTCACGCGCCAGGGCTCCTTCAGGAAGTCGAGTACGATGTCACACTGTCTCACATATGTTCACAACACAATTTATGTCAAATTATTTTACTTCGTAGATTTCCAATTTTTAAACGTTTTATATTTCGAAAATTTTAATAACAACTTTCCTATGTTCGAATTAATAAAACAAAGATCTCTCTAATATTTAATGTGATGCAGGTATAGGTATAACGAGCCGGCGCACGTCGGAGGTGGAGGGGCGCGTGGAGGAGTCCCCGCCCGCGGCGCTGGGGGCGCTGGGGGCGCCGGCCGCCGCCCCGCGCGCCGCACACAACCCCTTCGCGGTGGAGCGCCCGCACGCCGCGCCGCACCTGCTTGAGCGCCAGGGCTCCTTCAGGGGATTTGCACATCTCAATAACAAGTTAGCTATTATTTTATAAAACTTATTTAACTTTGAACGTAGCGGAATTTGAACCCGCACCTCTTGGAAACCGTTCAAGCGCTCTGGCCACTAAACCATACGTTATCAAGCTACGTCAAAAATTTTATAAGCCTATTACAACTTCATTTATTTTGTATAGAGATGTAATCAATGCCTACAGAGATGCTAAAATTATATTTTTTCAAGTATTTTTATTTCTCAAATGTATAATACTTTAAATGTTAAAACTTAAAAATGTGAAATGTTTTAACAGAGGAGAATATACTATGACGCCATTGATGACGCGATAGTTTTGGGTTCAATTCCCACTCGGTAGTATTAATTATTTTCCTTTCCTTGCCCTGATAACGAGAAGAAACGTGAGGTCGAGTTGCGCCACTCTATACGAAATATCTCGAAAATTGGTCAAAGATTGAGGAACAGACTACTATGATCCCTCTATCTACCTCAATGGATGGACATAGAAAAAATTTTTAACAATAATTATTAATTCGTTCCAGTTCACCATTCAAACGTCAAATGTCATTGCGTATCAGTGAGCTGCCCTCTAACTTGGAGCGGCAGCGTCTTGGCCTTGGTTCGCCTAACAACGCGTTGCACGCCTTGCCTGCGCTGCCCGCTATTCCCGCAGTGCCCGCATTGCCCGCACTGCCCGCAATTCCCGCTTTGCCCGCTTCAAATGCGTTGCCTGATGTTGCACCTCTGGAGGTATTTATATTTTTTATACAATTTGACTGGTTTGGTGTTAATGATTTTTTTGATTATATATTAAGACCAGGCAAACGAGCTAGTGGGTCATCTGATATTAATGATTACCGCTGCTCATAAAAATTGTAGCACTAGACATCAATGCGTTGCCGGTTTTGGGGTCCCATTCCCTTACCGAATTGCACAATAGGGAATGTTGTAACAACTGGTTGGTTCTGTCTGCCTACCCTGATATATTCCGGGATACGGTGTGAAACTAAAAAAAATTGACATATAAGTGGTTCAATGTGTGGCACAAACACAGATTTGTCCCTAGTTTAGGCGGTAGGGAGTCAATTTATAATTGTTGTACAAGCCTCTATTATGTAATATTATTATTTAGTACTTTTATTGCTGCAATAAATAAATAATGATATGAGTATCACAGTTTCGCCTTGTGTAATTATATACAAACCGACATAGTAAATTATATGTATTTACGTTTTAGAAGCAAAGTTATAATAATGTTGATATGTTTGTTTTAAGAAAAGTAAGAGTATAAAATTTGGCACAGTAGTATACATAAGGAGCTCAAAAGGCTTATACTACAGTAGTAACATTTTGGTTAGCAGGAGAGGCCGGCGTCGCCGTCGCGGGACGCGGTGTCGGAGATGTGCCAGCAGCTGTCGCTGGGGCTGCGCGCGCTGGCCGAGGAGCCCGTGCCGGCGCCCGCGGCCGCGCTGCCGCACCCCGACGCGTGGCTGGGCCGCGTGGCGCGCGCGCCCGCGCTGGCCGCCGCCGGCCGCGCCGCCTCCTACGCCGGCCCCGACCGCGCCGCCACCAACCCCTTCCTCACCGCCCCTCTCTAAGAGCTCACTAACGCATTCGAGCCGCTCAACACGGAATGGCGAATACTAGTAAAATGGGAAACGGTGGCTTAACACTAGATTTCCTCAAACTACAACTCTACTATATGCGAGACACAGCATAAACCTAAAAATATGCTGATTTTGAAATATCTTTACAAACGTCTCAAATTAAACGTTGATAGGCGTGCATTTAATGGCAATTCATAATGCTTAAATAAAATACGTACTTAATTTTTAATATTTTCAAAAATTGGCGAGTAAAATCATTACTTTACTTATATTCATGTTTGTATTAAAACCAACGCGTATGGTATAGAATAATGTATGTTGTTGAAATATAAACTTTAGATGTCTGTCAACGAGCGAGTGAGTGAACTATAATCATTATACACTCAATACTCGATTCTAAATTAAAATGTCAATATAATACTTGTAATGGGCTGCCACTATATATATATTCATACTGAAATTGATTTTTTAAAGACGTTAATCCGATCCGGCTCATCATCATTTACTAAATATGAGAGAGAAAAAGTAAATAATGTAATAGTCTATTCTTACATGCTACATTGTGCTTTTATATATCGGTGTTGTTAATTTTATATCAAATGTCATATATTTATTATATTTATTATTATTTTTTTATATATTTATTATATATTTAATGTTGTATTGATCTTTCTGTATGTAATAATAACTAAGTTCAATAGCATTTTGAAAATGATATATTGACGGGACGTCCATCATAGTCACTTTATTGATAATTCAAATGTAATCGTGTATAATTATAGTGTAAAGCTTGTAGTAGTTGATGTTGACACTCGAGCACGTTAATATTCATGCACGCCTCGTGGCAATTTAAATATTTAATAATAAATTGTAATGGATAAGTATTTTTGAAACGGGCACCAAGTTTACGGTGCATAGCACTTTGACTATACCTTCAGGTTACTAAATTTTGATTGTACTTTATCATAAATAATAATCAGAGATGACTTAGTTTTCGACGACTCTACATTAACCAACAACCTTAAATAGAAGTGTTAATAAAAATGAGCTCTTCTAAAAATCGTATATTATATTAGAATTTCTCAGTAATAAGCACGGAGCTTTCCGCCGCACCTAGTGTTGTATACTCTACGTAAGCTAAGACTCCCGCGTCATTCGTCCATTGACAGTATTACGCGCATTGTTCAAGCTCACATAAACTACGTAATTGTATTATACTTTTGATATGTTTATTTTTTTTCTTCTTTTATGTATATAATTGTAAATTTTGTAGGATACGCATAACAACTACTTGTGAATCTGTTTTGTTTATATTTTTTTTTATATGATTAATGTGATCGGTGATGTTTCTATTGAACAAATTGTAATATAGTTTGTACTTCAGAGCACGTATGTTTTGTGTGACGATACTTAATGTAATGTTAATTAGTTACTGAAACTTTTTTTGTTATTTTTTATAGGTAATTAATTATTAAAAGCGACTTCTTATCGTTGTCTGTGACTAAAACGAACAAAAAGAGAATTTGAGGTTTGCATTGTTTGAGAGATTCGCTTCGCCTCGACTTATGTTCACTCTACCGTTACTGCCGGTTCGAGGTAACTCAGTTCCTGGATATCTATATTTATAGTATCCGCTACGAAGTGTAACTGTAAAGGTTGAAATTCTTTTGACTGACGCAAATGTACTTATATTTAATGTACATTAATGTAAAACTTCATTTTATTTCTAATGAAAAGCACAATGGTTACTGCACAATAATTGTTGCATTTTACATTCCATGTGATTCAATATTCTAAAACTGACTAAACCTTTAAAGCATATCACTAGTTAGTGTCTCAGTTTCTAACTTTTTAATTAATTCTCAGAGTACTTAATGTTTGTAAAAAAAATACTTTGCTACTTAAAACACCTTACTTTTATTGAAAATATATTTTTATACATAATTTCTTTTCGATTATTTTAGTAAGTAATAAATATAATAGTTTTACAAATGGTGATAATATATATTTGGTGTAAAAAAAAATATATTTAAATGCTATTAGCACGTTTACGAATATCCTGCACGCAAGTATGTTATATTAAAATTGGCGACTTTATAACCGTTTCATATTAATGTTCTGCAACTAGACACTGATAACTAGCTTAATCGGATAAGTACTTATTACCACGAACCATATTTTCTTATGTACCCTCTTAATATATATTTAAAATTTATAATTTTTAACATATTGTACTTAATATATCAAAATTCACTTGTTCCAAAATGTTGTGTTATTTTGTATGTTCTGATATTTTTTTTCTAAATTATAAATATCATGTACATAACTGGTGTTAATTACATATGTAGATATTTTAGATAACAAGAGTTCAAATATTATAAAGAGAGTAATAAATATTATGGTTAGTTGAGAATGTGTTTTACTTTATTAACCTAAATTTAATTATACAACTTTGATATTATATTAAGAAACTTTTTTTTACTTTTTCCAGTCTAAGAGAGCCTAATGTCAAGACAGGGTACAATATTTTCATTTCCTAGCTCTGGTAATTAGGCAAACCAACGCAATCCCCACAGGGAGTCGGATTCGCGCTGAACTCTAGGCAATGCGACGTAAAGTGGGGAACGGATGTACCCCTTGTCTACTCTGCTATGTTCAGGGATACAGCATACATTTAAAAATAAAAAAACTATATCTTTTAAGATATACTTGATAATATTGTAATCGTGATTCGTGAAACCTCTATTGAGACTAACAGATGTTAACGTTCATAGTTAACCTGTCAGTAACTTATATACTACAAACGAGGCCATCATTCGGTGACGCAGGATAAATTCGATTTATAGGATATAAAATAAAAGATACAAAACACGGATTTGCTGTACCGCTTTTTTATTTATACACGAATATATCAACGGCATAAACTTCAGTGTCTACGTACTACCTAAACAACATAACTATTGTCTGTATTATTTACCTATAAAATAAGTTATATAGTAGTGATTTGAGAAAGTTTCACTTATTATTACAGTAATACATATACATAAATAGATGACAGCTTTAATACTTAACGGGAAACAGTTGCACTACAGGTCGCCAGTTTACAAGAAACGTTAATCTATCACGTTTAGACTTGTTTTATCTAAGTTTTTACTAAAAATTTACAAATATATAAAACTAATTATATATATAATACATTATACTACTACATTTTTAAATGTTTTTCGCCTTAAAATAGCTTGCAGAGACTAGTACATTATGAATATCAAGAACATATAAATCTATTATTTTTTACATAAACACAGATAGCAAGCAAGAGTACAAATAGACAAATTCACAAAGTGATCTAGGGTATTGGCGTGACATTTTATTTGTCAGGTTGAAAAGAAAATATTTTCCTATACAATACTTTCAACGTATCAAACACAATTGGATAATTTTATTTATAATTTATATTCTATTTGGGGTCAGGAATGATTGTGACAAAATGCAACAAAAATCTTCTCACAAACACTTCACTTAAAAATAAATAATAGACTAAAATGTCACCAAATTATTTCAAATATAGAACTTAATATCGAAAATTAACAAAATTTACATTAATATAATTAGCGTCACACTCAATATGCATATTAAAAACATGTATTATTAATATGAATATATATATATATTTCTTTCACTTCACTTTCCTTGACTTGTGAGTGGAACAAGCAATCATGACTAGTACTATATTAATGATAACAATTCTGTAATTAAAAAAAAAAACATAAATTTGGCATAATAATAAACTATATAATTCATTACAAAAAAAACCTTACAAGCAAAAAATATCACATTTTTGTAATAACAAATTTAGACATCAATATAATATGTATTGAATATAAATAATTTTCACCACAAATATATTTTATGAATATACTTCATAATAAGTTTCGAAATTGAGATCTAAAATATAGTCAATTATTATGGGTCTTACATTTATTAATACTGACATTTTATAAAATAATAACATTCAATTTCAAATAATTAATATACAAGACTTCCTTATCATCAATTCTTTTCATATATTAATATATTTATAGAGTGTAATATTTAATAACGGGCTGCCACAAGTTTGTACGACTTTTTTGCTAAGAGCTTAATACTAACTTAAGTCTTAATTTGAAAAAAAAGTAAACAAACGGAATACTAAACAAATATAAAATAAATTAGACATATACCTATATTTTAGTAATAATGTAAAATAAGTTATATCTTGCAATCTACATATATGAATACACGGGATGCCAGCAAACTTACCTATCTTACGAGGTATATAATATATAAGTAAGCCATAAAAGTATACACAGATCAATATCAATAAAGGTAATTTATATAAAGCATATGCTACTTGAAGTAACGTCTAACTTTGGTGATTATTTCTAAAAATATAGCTCATTTGATAGACAATATATTATCATAATCATAATATATCCATATTCAATAAGTGATAGCATCAAGCAGGGATGTTCTGGAATTTCTAGTGTTTTGGACCTGGATGTGGATATAGTAAAAATAGAAGATATTTTTTTAAGAATCATCTTTATATTGACAATTAATTTTTTAGAGATTTTTTTTTATTAATTCAATATAAACCTGCAACATTATGATCGATACAAATCTTATTTACTCTCCATCCATATCTATTATTTTTTTTAAATTTACTTGTGATTACGATCACGGATAGTTTTTTAATTCGTATATCCGATAATTACGTTTACTCCGTAACATCCCTAGTTTAAAGTGATTGCTTAAAAAGGTAATTATTATATAAATATTGTCTGACTATACATATTCAAAAAGACAAGTAAACTTAAAACATACACACAATATAATAAATAATATTGACTATTTACAAGCATTATAGATTTCAAAAATAGGCAGAATGTTAAATGTTATCAATTTGTACATGTCGTTTATTTATGAGTTATTGTGAAATATGAAATTTTAGAAAGTATAAAATTAGGTGACTTTAAAAGGCCTAAATTTTGTAATATTTTTTTTAAAATATTAATACAAAATCGATGATTTTAATAAATTTGTAATGATTATTTGATATATGAAAATATATTTTCTGTAGAAGAATAACATTATAATTGCATCGTATCAAAAACAAAAAAATAATAATAATAAAAAAATATAAACATTGTAAACAGGAAACAAAATACGTGTATATAATGCGAAAAAATGTAAGTAAAAGTATATTAAGCATATGCAAATATAAGTAAATATATGATAGAAGCAGCAAATATAAACACTGAAAATACTATATATGAATAGCTATAATATATTTTTAATTTTTGTTTTAGCCTTTTACGTCGACAGTAGAAGTGTAGCACTTAGTCTATGATTCGAACAAACATAATTAGTTCACCCATTTACGCATGTAAATACTATAGAGGTTACCTAAGCAATATTTTTAACCTTTTATATTTGTAAAAATAACAGTAGTATTACAATAGGATCGCTGTTGTTAAATAGTATATGGTCAGTTTACGAGTGCCATGATAAACATGTAATAGTTTTTTATTGTATATTATGAAAGGAAAAATATATTCTTTTGCTTTCACACGAATTTCATAATTATTTACCAGGTTTGGTGTTACATATTTTGCAATTTTACACCTCATTTTCCATAGAAATGAATTAAAAGAAAATAAATAAATAGTAAAACGTTGTATATACGAGATGTTGATGCGTTACTCGTTGGCGTGTATGTTGTCGTGGCAGCGGCGGCACACGCGCACGGGGCGCAGCGCGCGCAGGCGGCGCACGGGCGCCTCGTAGCGCGAGCAGCGCCCGCAGAACACCGCGCCGCACTCGCGGCAGTGGTGGCGCCGCTCCAGCGCCGTGAACCGCACCTGGGACGTTGTGGGGTTACTTTGACACTTTAACATACATCACTGATCTGACTGACTGGTAATCTTACGGTAAACTTAGATAAGACTTCAAAAAATAATTATTTAATGCCTCAAAAATTGAAGTAGAGAACGGAATGTCTTAAAATTAGGTTATCTCTGTCTACCCTGCTACATGTGGGATATGGTACAAATAAGTGAACTACCTGACACTGTGTACAATAGGGTGCAGTATCATCGCGTATCCAGTGGTCGGCAGGTCCTCCTTTGGCGCCGGCTGCACTCGTCATGTCTGGTGCGGACCATCGGAATATCTACAACATTTAATTCAAACATGATTACTTCTGTAATAAGCATATTTTACTCACGTTTTCCATTTGAAGAAACCAATAAGTATAACACTTAATATTCATATTTTTAATATTAAAAATGTATTTAATTTTGATCAGAAAGTTTAATGAAAAATGTTTAAATACATGTGTTAATATTTTGACAAGTTTAATATATTGCTATATGAGAGTAGGTACCCGTCCCCTGGCGTCCCCCACGGCGAGGCCGCGGCCGGTGCGCGCGGCCGCCACGGCCGTGACGGAGGCGGGGCAGGCGTTGTCGCGGCGCTCGTACGCCGTGTGCATGGTCAGCTTGCCGCGCAGCACCAGCCGCCGCGCCCACGTCGCGCCCGCCTCTGTACAAGGAGGATAAAACTTATATCTGTAGAGTGCTGTGAGGTTTAAATTAAAAAATATATTACACATTAAAAGTATATAAACCTTAATATTTTTCTATTATCAATATTAATCCATATTAATATGATATTATATCTATAAAGTATAAGGAAAGTCGTGGCACAGGGGCATAAAATGTAACTGGTTTATAGTTGGTTGTGGGTTCGATTCCCACTCGAGCAAATTAAATATTTAATATTTTATTTTTTAATCTGGTATCGAGGCAAGGCGCAGCGTTGAGTTCCGCCACTCAATACACAATACATCCAGAATTCGGCGGAAAATGGGAATGGGATCTTCACCCTTAGTGCGCTACACGCCACAGCGTGACGCTAAAAAAAAGGAAAATAATATATAATAAAAATAATATTTTTTAGCTTCATGCTGTGCCATGCATATATCAGAGTATGCAGAGGACTCTTATCCCCACTTTTCGCCCAATATTACCATACATGTCTTTTTGTCCTGTTACCAGAGCAATCAAGTAAAAAAAATCTTTCTTCAAGTGGGAATCGAAACCACAATGATCACGTTTAACTGTATTTGACATCATAGTAAATACCTGGATAAGAAGTTTCCTTGATGACACCCCGCGGGGCGGCAGGCGCGGGCGTGGTGGCGGGCGCGGGGGAGGCGGGCGCCGACAGCACCACGAAGGAATCCGTCAAGCTGGTGTCGGACTTACTGGGACGGAGGCCGCCGTCTTGTACGTCCACCGACTGTGCTATTTCTACGGAACTTGGCTCGCTGGAGTCGCCCATGCTTCCACCGCCTATTTTTTTAAACCAATCATTAACAAAACATTTTAAACTGAGGTAGTCATGGCACAGTTTCTTATTGTAAACACGATGGTTGCGGGTTCTCCCTCGGGGGAATTAAAGCGCGATGTTAAGTTCCGCAGCTCATCTTAACATTAACTTACCTTTGCCTACTCTGTTATTTTTGTAAAGGTTCGAGACAACAGAACCACATTTTATAAATCAGTCCTTCCGCGTGTGTCCGTTTACGCAGACGTGTAAAATATAATTATTAAATGCACATACGTGTTTTCATTTATGCACCCACCGGTACAGTGGTGACCCCGACGTGATTTATATGTGTACTTTTAATTGCAAACTTTTTGTGCATTTTACTTTTTAACTTTGACTTTTAAAGTGTACACAGCTGAACATTTTGAACAATGACGGAAGACACGCGTGAAACGGAAGTGGCTCAAATAACAGTGACTTCGCGTATCCCGGATTGTTGGGAGGACCAACCTCGCACGTGGTTTATACAAGCTGAGTCTGTGCTTTACAATCAAAAATTGTTAGATGCAGCTAAATATCATCTGGTTATTGCGAAGCTCGGCAAACACGTGGTACAGCAGGTTACCGATATTTTGGTTAAACCGCCAGCGGAGGGCAAATATGAGTTGCTGAAAACAACTTTACTTGCCATTTACGAGGAGTCTGAAACTCGACAAATACAAAAGCTCATGGGCGAAATGGAGCTTGGGGATCAGAAGCCGTCTCAGCTTCTGCGCCGAATGCGTGAGCTTGCAAGGGACAAGGTGAACAATGAAACACTCAATATTCTGTGGCAGAATCATTTACCAGCGTCAGTCCGCGCTGTTCTTGTGGTAACCGACACCAAGGACTTGAGTATTTTGGCCTCAATTGCCGATAAAGTTATGGAGACTGTTAGCCCCGTCAATGTAGCAACGGTGGAGTCACGTTCCAGTAACAACTCAATCATAGCGGAGATCGCCAAAATTAATAAGCGTTTGGATCAGATGTCGTTGTCCAGGTCGAGATCGAAGAATCGGAATGGAAGACGCATGCGTTCAAGGTCGCAAGTTCGTCGAAACCATACTCCGCGCCGTACCAAAGGCGCTGACTGGTTATGTTTTTACCATTACCGGTATAAAGAAAAGGCACACAAATGCATCCAGCCGTGTACATGGAAAGAAGGGGAGTCGGGAAACTAAATGCCGTGCAGTGCGCCGCGGTGTGCAGCTGTACAGGTCATCCGAATCACCGCCTAAGCGTTAAGGACAAATATAGTAGGTTAAGTTTTTTAATAGACACAGGTGCCAACATTTCAGTGTTACCGCGCGATAAAGTGCGTTTGAAAAATCAATTAAATGATAATAATTTAAATTACAATTTGTATGCTGCAAATGGCACTAGAATTAATACTTATGGTACTAAAATTTTAAGTTTGAATTTAGGTTTACGTAGGTCATTTCAGTGGACTTTTATTATTGCTGATGTACGCCAACCCATCATCGGTGCTGACTTTTTAGGGCATTTCAAACTATTAGTTGACATTAGTTCGCGTAAATTAATTGATGAAGTGACACATTTAAATGTTTTAGCTTCTATTGTTATAAGTAACGAACAATCAACTACAACTATAGATAAAAGTCATCCTTTTTATGAAATTTTGTCAGAATATCCCGATATCACTAAACCAGTTTCTTTCAAAGATCCGCCTCAGCACTCGGTTTATCATTATATTGAAACCAACGGCCCACCTGTTCACGCTAGGGCAAGGCCGCTACCTCCCCATCGATATGCAAAGGTTAAAGAGGAATTTAAACTCATGCAACAGTTAGGAATTTGTAGACCTTCAAAGAGCGCATGGTCCAGTCCTTTACATGTGGTCCCGAAAAAAGATGGTCAGTTACGACCTTGTGGCGACTATAGAGCGTTGAATGCCATAACTAAGCCGGATAGGTACCCAATTCCAAGATTACACGACTTCACTTATTTACTTGAAGGGAAAAGTGTATTTTCACGTGTAGATAAAAATCGTGCATACCATTTTATTATGGTTGCCCCTGATAATATAGAGAAGACCGCGATAATTACGCCTTTCGGGTTATTTGAGTTCCCCCCTATGACGTTTGGGTTACGCAACGCGGCCCAAAGTTTTCAACGGTTCATGAACCATACGGTACTTGAGGGTTTAGATTTCTTGTATACGTACGTCGATGATATAATTATCGCCAGCGTCGATATGACGTCACACGAAAAACATTTAAGGTTAGTTTTTGAACGCTTAAGTAAATTCGGTTTAACTATTAACTTGAATAAATTCTCATTAGGTCAATCTAAAATTGAATTTCTAGGCTATGAAGTATCTAGCGAAGGTATAAGACCGCTAAAAGACAAAATTGACGCTATTTGTGCTTTCCCAAAGCCGGAAACTATCGATCAGCTTAGAAGGTTTTTAGGTATGGTAAATTTTTATAGGTTACATTTACCGAACGCCGTAGACAGTCAAATTGAATTAAATAAATATTTAAAATATTGTAAGAAAGATAAAACTAAAATTATTTGGACTGAAAAGTCAAATGCCGCATTTATTGAATGTAAAACAAAGTTACAAAACGCAGTAAGTTTGTCATACCCGAAATCTGACACCCCACTCGCACTGATGGCCGATGCGGCCACCGGAAGTGTCGGAGCGGTGTTGCAACAGCAAGTAGGTAACAGGTGGACGCCGTTAGGTTATTTTTCCAAGAAAATGTCACCTACTCAGCAAAAGTATTCAACATATGATCGTGAACTTTTAGCCGTGTACCTCGCCATTAAATATTTTAGAAATATGATAGAAGGACAAAATTTGGTAATATTCACCGACCACAAGCCTTTAACTTTCGCTTTTACGAAAATCGGTAGTGATAGTGAGTTACCTAGACGAATTAGGCAATTACTTTTTATAAGCGAGTTTACTACAAATATTAAATATATAGAAGGTGATAAAAATGTAGTAGCGGACGCTTTGTCACGCATAGAAACTACTAGTATTGGATTACAATGCCATTAGCCGCGCGCAATGTGATGACACTGAGTTGAATTCGTTGCTCAAAGAATCAAATAAATTTATTTTTAAACGTATAGTTATTCCTGGTAGCGATTTACCCATATAGTGTGAAATGTCCACCAATATGGCCAGACCATGGTTACCAGAACCGTTTAGATAAGTAGCTTTTAATTATATTCATAGTCTATCTCACCCTGGTATTCGTACTTCACGAAGAATGATGAAGGAAAAATATTTTTGGGTTAATATTAATAGAGATGTAGGCAAATGGGCTAAATCTTGTGTATTTTGTCAAAGAGCTAAGATTCATAGACATGTTAGGTCGGAACTGGGTAGTTTTCAGCCATCTGAGCGATTCGTTCATATACATGTCGATATAGTCGGCCCCTTACCAATTTCCTTACATGATTATAGGTATCTTGTTACTATAATAGATCGTCAGAGTGGATGGCCAGAGGCATTTCCAGTAAAAGATATTTTAGCGGAAACTGTAGCCAAAGTCGTTTTTGAAGGATGGGTGGCACGTTTTGGTTGTCCTGTTCGACTAACTAGTGACCAAGGTAGGCAATTTGAGAGTAGTGTTTTTCAACATTTAATGCAACTGTTAGGTATTAATAAGACACGTACTACGCCCTACCACCCTCAAAGTAACGGCATGGTCGAGAGGTGGCATAGATCTCTTAAGGCTGCACTTATGGCCAGATTAGATTCTAAGACTTGGGTAGAAGAGCTACCTATAGTTTTGTTAGGTCTGCGGGCATCGCCACGCTCAGATACTAGTGTTAGTGCCGCTGAAATGACGTACGGTCAAACTTTAAGGTTGCCTGGAGATTTTTTTGATAATAGTAATAACTTAAATATACCAGATCATTGCCAATATGTTAAACATCTTCGTCACCTAATTCGAAAATTAAGACCTAAACCTACGTTACATAAGGAAAACCGCACTTTGTTTATACATCCAGACCTCAGTACATGCACTCATGTTTTTGTACGTAGTGATCTTGTGAAGAAGTCTTTACAACCTCCGTACGATGGTCCGTTTAAGGTACTGGAGAGAAAAAATAAAACTTTTTTAGTACAAATGCCTAATAAGAGTGTATATCTATCTATTGATAGGCTCAAACCCGCTTTTATTAGCGACCAAGAAAACTTAAATAATAATATTTTAGAGAATACATTAAAATCAAGTAGTACGGAAAACGTTAAGTCTGTCACAAGAGAAGCGGAAAGCTATCATCGCCCGCTCAGCTACACTACGCGTTACGGCCGAATATCGAAAAAGCCCGTACGCTTCAATTTATAATTATATGATGAAATAATTAATAATATAGTATAGTGTTATAGATTAATTAATTAATTTCCATTTTTATCTTTTGTTTTTTTTTGTAGTTTTGTTATTTTTGTTAAGTTGTCATTTTTATTGATTTTCTAATTATTTTTAACTATATACAATTTTTTATGAATTCAAATTATGTTATTGTTATACAAAGTAATTACATTCAATTTTATTAAATTAATATTATATAAAAAATGTCAAGTCAAGTTTGTATTGTTTTAGCAGTTTACATGCATTGTAAAATGAAACCTCATGTTATTGTAATGACCAATGTATGTTATTATCATTTATTTTAACCAAATTCGTAAAAATACAAAAGGGTTATGTTTTAATTGTAAGAATTATATTATCATTTATAAATTTTGTGTAAATTTTTTTTTTTTTTGGCGGAGGAGTAATGTAAAGGTTCGAGACAACAGAACCACATTTTATAAATCAGTCCTTCCGCGTGTGTCCGTTTACGCAGACGTGTAAAATATAATTATTAAATGCACATATGTGTTTTCATTTATGCACCCACCGGTACATTTTATTTACCATCTGGTATTTCTTGATATTTCACTACAAAAATATGTTAGTAATGTAAATTAAAGAAAAACTTGTTAAACATTTTTAACACAATTTATATAGATTGAGATATTTAAATTTATTACTTAACCAAATTTATAATAAAACTTACTTTTACGATATAACGGATTAGCTTTTGATTTACGTCGTAGAACGACATTGCCTTGCTTCTGCAACTTGCTCCTATGTGTTATATTGTCCTTTTCGTCTTCCAAATCTTTCTCATTATCATACTCCTCCTCTTTAGTTTCTTCGCAAGAGTCTACTTCTTCTTTCCGCTCGTAGTGATCGTCGTTGTCACTGCAAGTATCCTTTTCGTCGTGTCTCCGTGCTGTTTCTTTAGCGCTTGTCGTTTCTCCTCCATCTGACAGCGAACTTTCTGATGCTGATTTTGTTAGATTTCCTGTTAACCAAATATGTAAATTTAATAAATTCATAAAATTTATTTTTATTCTGATTCACTTCATCTCGTATATAGGATAGATAGAATATAATGATAAAACACTAAGCTTTCAGATTTCTTTTCGTGCTCAGACTTCTGTTCGAATTCTTTGTGCTGAGTGGTGGATTTCAACACCTCATTTTGTTTTTCTTACCAAATCCGGGAAATGAACATAATTCCCTCGGGTGAGAATCGAACCCACACCCATACACAGTCTTTACGTTTACAGTCAGACGCACATAGCGTTTACAGTTAATGTGACAACACTGCGACATAAAGGTTGCATGAATTTAAACATTAAAAAAGATATAAAATGTGTCTACAAGTATTATATTTTATATAATATATGTATGTATAAGACATTTAAATTTAAACAAATAATTACCTCCATTTTCTTGTGATAGACTCATCTGCTTCACCAGTTCTTCAACCCGTTTAATAGCTGCCTCTCTTTCGCGCGGCTCTATGTCCTCAGTCTTAACTTGATCTTCTGATTGTATTTCACTTTCAGATTTTATTTCTTCACTATCTTGTGTTGGTAGTGATTCTTCATTTATTTTTTCTACATCTAATGAACTTGGAGGTCGATCCTCACTGTCTGCTTCCAAGCTTTTTGCCTCATCTTCAACTGTCTTTGCTATGTAGTCAATCGACCACATCTATAAATAATATGACAATGTAATAAGTAATATATAATACATATGTATTACTAATAAATCTTAACGATACGATACAACTGAATATTGCATTTTATATATTGTTCATTATATTATACTTAATTCAATAAATCAATTCGCATACGGTCATCATAGTAAGCGCGCGTGCTCATAGGAAATTATTTTCTTCAGTCTATCATTTCTAACAATAAATAATTTATCAAATTAATAGTATAATAGTTCCTATCAATATATTTTTGAAAATGTTATGTATGTTAAGAAAAACATTAATAATTTTACCAAAATTGGTGATTTTCGTAATATTAACACTAGAAATAGGCATAATCTTGGTGCACCTGAACTCGGTTGCATCGAATTCGTAATTTTTTTATGGGACAATGTGTACGCTTTTACAATAGGATCCCAGAAAACGTCAGAGAATTTTCTATATCTCGATTTAAAAAATTGTGAAAAGACGTTTGTGTTAAAGGTTATTACCAAATTAATGATTTTGTAAATGATAACACGCCTTGGGAATGAAATGCTCGCTCCAGTCTGTTTTAAAAGTATCATTGTCACAGATATTTAAATATGTATTTGTATAAATTTATTTAAAATAAATAGGTCCCGCTGAGTGTCTTGCGCCGGTTCTTCTCAGGTCAGAGGCTTTAGTTAGAGAACTTTAGTGAACTAGTGGTAAATTATTTGACGTTAAAAAAATGAAGCACGTAACTTCTTATTTTGAATAAAATTATTTGAATTTCAATTTATTGATATATTATTAAATGATCTTTTGAGCCGGATATCTTTTTTAAAGCTTCACGTTATATCTCACACATAGTAAGGTAGGGTCCCGGGAACCTACTGTTAAGACACTCCGTTGCCATTAAGACAATTCTGTTCCCCACTTTGATATTTCAATCGTGTTCTTTAATTTCTAGAAATCGTATATAAAAATATAATATACAAACATACTATTGCAGAAGTACTCTTTTAATTTAATAACTTTTTGATGTAAATTTACAAAATATGCCGTCATACTAGGTAGTCTTACGAAAGTGGTCAAAAAATCATGAATTTTGTGTGAAGTATTTTTTTTTGTTTTACCTTAAATAAACCTACATAATATTTTTATTGTACTTTTAGTTCTCTTAACTATACAAATATTTTACTAGTATATAGTAATGGGCGCTCACCCTGACCACGCCGTCCGTGGAGCCCGTGATGACGACGTTGAGCGGGTCCCACTCGCGCAGCTGGCTGAAGGCCACGCACAGCACCTGCGGCGCGCGCTCGCCGCCGCCCGTGTCCACGCCGCCCAGCGCCGCGCCGTTGATGGACCACACGTGCAGCCAGCTGCCGCTGCACGTCGCGATGTCGCCCTGCACATTGGTATTACTCGTTAGCCACGTCACGCTTGTGTTTGAATGCTCGCAATGAGAGATAGATGGTGCAGTGACTCACAGTGAGGTCGTCGATGGCGAGCGCGGAGACGGGCGGCGGCGGGGCGGCGCGCCAGGGCGGCGCCAGCTGGCGCACGAGCGCGCCGCCCTCCACGTCCCACACGATGACCTGCCCGTCGCGGCTGCCGCTCACGGCCAGGTTGTAGGCGGCGCTGGCGGCCACGCACGTCACCGCCTCCTCGTGCCCGTACAGGCACGTCTTCACCGCCAGCCGCCGCCGCCGCGCCCAGTACTGCCACACCGTCACCACCTGCAGATATATGTTTGTTTAAATCAATACATACTATTACATAGCTTAATATCCAAGTTTCTCATTATTAACTTATTTCTAAAAAAAAGAAAAAATACACCAAAACAACTTACAGTACTAGTGCCAGCGGTGACAAGCGTCTTATCGTTGAGACACACGCACGCGACGATCTCGCCGCACGCTTGCGCCACACTCTCGCAGACGAACACAGTTTTGTCGTTGTCGTAGTTGCCGATGCGCAGCGAGTGGTCCGCGAAGCCCCACGCCACGTACTTGTTGTACGCGGGGGGCATTAACACCTTGTTCTGTTCTACTGCCAGTATTGCTTTATCTGTGTAGAGAATTTGTCCCACCGGCCCTTTCACTTCTGAAAACAAAGGTATAGCTTATTTTATAATATATTTTTCTTCATTTTATTTAGTCCTTTTAACAAAGCGAAAAATAATTCATTTCCACCAGTAAGACCCCCGAGATTTCTATCAAACTCTATGCCTCGATGGACGTTTCCATTTTTATTAACATTAATAATATTTATTGTATTAGATAATAAATAAAATGTGTAATGTAAAGTAAGTCATGAAGATATTTTTTAATTCATACACTTTTACAATAATCTTATTATTTACCTTTAACTGGCTGTAAAGACGGCCTCAAATTTTCCAAATTATGAAAGAATAGTTTTTCAGGTGGAGTGATACCCTGGGAAGGTATTATATTGTTCGGATCTAAAATTGTAGAACTTCGCTGCGACATTTTTTTACTAGGATGTGCTTTTTTGAACAATTGCTTTGGTATCTGACCGAAATTGTTTATAAATCCTATTGTTGCATTTTTCTTTAATGGATCATCAATGCTAAAAAAACATAAAATATTGGTAAATATATAATGTAATGTAATCATAATATTCAGTGAAATTAAATTTAAGAGTATAATTTTTATAAATTAGTACTTCAAAGGAATAGTTTACACTTACTTGTATATATCAACATTGCCTTCGTAAAAGAGATGGTGGAAGACATTACAAGCTTCTACTGCGGATTGCCCCTGCTGCTTGTATCCAAAGACAAGATCTATCCAATGATGTAGACGATGGGAAACGTAGTCAGACTCTAGCGCAGCGCGATGCATACGGATGAATTCTCGAGGATCGTCCTTCGCCCACGGCGGTAATACTACGTCACCAAGCGCTACTCCGGACTGCTTGCAACCTATACAATTGTTTTTACTTTACGTTGTATCTTGCATATAAGAAGGTGAGGCAGTGTTAGGTGTTGGGGAGTCAAGTGTTAAAGTATTCTATTCGACACGCACCGTCTAGACATTGTGTTTTGAGTGGGATTAAAATAATTAATTTCCCGGGAATAAAGCCCACAACCGTCGCGTTTACAACGGCAGCCTTGGTATTTAATTATATATAACGTAATTGAAAGTCAATACAAGACAAAATTTTAATTTAAAAATTTAAATTAACCAAATTTACCATACTACATATATAAATTTTTGACCCATTATAAATACAAACCTAGATCAAAGTTATTTGAATTTTCTAGAAATTCAGGTAAATAGAAGAATTCTGGAATAAGTTCTTTTACATCAGCCATATTGTGCCTTGAGGCTGAGTTCCATGCTTCTTTGATAGAATGGAACATTCTGGAAAAAAAAATAATAGATTTTATGTTTGAATATATTAGATACTAAAATATTATTTTTTAATTTGTATACCTGTCTGCGAGATCAAAATGTCCACCTTGTAGTCTCAAGAAATGCTGTGTAAATGGTTCCATTCTCACAAGATATGAACATACAATCATAGCAGAAGAGTAGTGAGTTCCATAATGATATGGTGGAGTTTCACCATGAGGATCATCCCATTCCTAATTACAGAAAAATAATTTTATATCATAGTAATGAATTACAAGGGTATATTGTAGGAATTATTTACGAAAGTGATAGTGAATAATTACGTGGTAAAATATATGCATATATGTACACTTATATAAAGAAAAATATAAATAATAAAGTATACCTTGTATCTTTTTCTAAATTGTTCTAGTCTGTCTGAACTTTGAGCTCCCATTGGTTTTGTCAAGTCTCGGAACGTAGCAGGATGAGTCAGGTCTAATTCTAAAGAATCATAATCAGCCAAAATCCAGGGGAAGACTGGGTATTGCATAAGATCGTTGTACGAGCGACCGGCGAGGGTGTTTAGATGCATCAGGTATTGGAAGTTTGATATTTCCCCTCTCTGTGAAAGAACGAAATTAAAGATAAATATTAAATTAGTATGTACTTATTAATAATTATTTAGGTACAATAAAATGATTTTAAAGATTGGGATTGTGCCAGTAGCTTTCACACTATCTCGCTTCCGCACGTACACACACATACACGCCACGTGACACTCACCAGCCAGCGCTGCGTGACGGACGTGTCGCCGATGAGCGTGGCGAGCAGGCCGGCGGGCTGCTCCACGGCCACGCCGCGCCGCTGTCCCGCCACCGAGCCCGCCGCGCTGTCCACCACGTACACACACACACACACACGCCACGTGACACTCACCAGCCAGCGCTGCGTGACGGACGTGTCGCCGATGAGCGTGGCGAGCAGGCCGGCGGGCTGCTCCACGGCCACGCCACGCCTCTGCCCCGCCACCGAGCCCGCTGCGCTGTCCGCCATACCTGTGGCCAGGGCCGTGAACCGCACGTACACCTACACAATAAATCAAACAAATAATACATCAAACAACACATGGCTAATATTTGATATTTGAACTTTTTATTTGCTTCTGTTTATAATTTGTTTTTCTTTTTGTATTACCACAATTATTGAGATAATAAAAAGAGGATAAACCAACTTCAATGTATAAGTTAAGTAATATGTATAAATTAAAAAAAATATTAAATTAGCTTCACGCTGTATCCCGCACACAGCAGGGTAGGCAGAGGGAACCTAGTGTTAAGACACTCCGTTCCCCACTTTCTGCCGAATTCTGGAGGCATTGCGTGTTGAGGGGCAGAACTCAACGCCGCGCTTAACCTCGACACCAGAGAGAAGAAATGGAAATATAAATTTAAGTAAATATTTCATCTCCTCGAGTGGGAATCGAACCCAGAACCAGTCGGTTTTGCAGTCACACCTCGTGCCGCTGCGCCACGACCGGCCTCATGTATAAATTAAAAAAAAAAAAACGAAACTGGCACCTTAAAATGATGTGCATTTAATTTATTTGTTCACACATACGTGTATGATAACATAAAAATTTGTAATATTGTATGTCTAATAAAATATATTTCATCTTTTGAACTCTCCCTCGTCCTTGTCAAAGTTGGTTACATAACACTCCTCTCCTTAGTGTGACATCACATATTTATACAGGTAAAAAAACTTATAAATTGTTAAATTAAAACAGTAGTTCAAAAATTGTGTTTTTATATTACATTTTTATGTTATATAACAAAATGTATGTCCCTCTCCAGCCCAAGGGCTGATCGCTGTCATCTAAGTTATATAAAATCAATCAATATAAACGTCCTATATAAATGCAAACATTGTTGCGCCACGATAGTAGTTGGAAGTTCCATATATTATAATGAGTATGATAAATACTCTCCGCTCCCGTTCCATACTTTCCGCCGGAATTGGCGGAATTCAAAAATGTGATTTGTCTCGTTACCAGAGGGAGGAAATGAAAATATTAAATGTTTCATTTCCTTGAGTGGGAATCGAACCCACAATCTGTTGTATTTACAGTTACGTTTACGTTTGTGCCCCAATGCCACGACTGGCCTCGAAAAAGTATATCTATTATTAAATATTTATTCGCAGCTTTTAATTAGATACGATGTAAAATTTTGTAAATGCGTTTACTATATGAACACATAAATCTTACCTTGTTTCGTACTTTCCTAGGGAAAGCGAGCAAATAGTTTCTTCCATCACTGGAAAATACTTCCAACGCTATTGGTTGCAATAAATATCTTCTTTTATGAACTTCCCTGAAATCCACAATCATTATATATACTTAATTTCTCATTATATATTAAATTAATGTATATAATTTAAAAAAATATATGATATAAAGTTGAGCCAAATACCTTATATCCTCATATAAAAACTTTGAGCATTGTCGCTGATTGCTTCTCTGTATACCTTGACTGGGTAGTATAGGTTCATAATCATCCGGACAACTCTCTAAGTCTCGTATCTCCCTATTTTTCAATAAAGTGAATCCATCTATTACATAGCAATGTTCACGACCGAAAAGCAAAAGACCTTCCGTAGTGTCAAGACCTTGGATCCTTGCGCAGCGGAACATGTGGGTGATCTAAGAGTTATATAAAGAAATGTAATAAATTGTATAGTTTTTTGTTCGTGTATAAAATAATTTACAGAAAATATACAAAAACTATGATAGGATGCAGGAGGAGGAGGAGAATTTTTTCGTGATAATATCAGTTAAATATATTTTATGCAGTGTGTTTAATATTCTAAAGTCATTATAATCAAAATAGTATTTCGAAAATAAGATTTTTGATTGAATCTGAAAAGTATATTTTAAAGAGGATTTCTATTCGGTTTTGAGTAACCACTTTACCCCGCAAACAGCATAATAAGAGAGATTTTAAATTTAGATTTTGAAGACAAGACATTCCATTTCTTTACCTTTTCGTGGTGTTCCAACAATCTTAAAAGTGTTTGGTTATCAGGTGGTGGTGGTTGTGGTTCATCTTCATCTTCTGCGTCTGGGCCATCTTCATTAGCTATAACAGAGTAATATAGAAAAATGTTTTTTTATATATACATCAGAATAACACATAGGCTAAAGTTTATGTAAAGACTTTGTATAATTTGGCTATATTTTTTTATATAAATTGTACGTTTAAGTGCGTGTTAATGGCTAGTAGTAATAAAGACTAACTTTCTGTTGATTGATTGGTGCCACGGCTCACAACTCCACTGCTAACTAGATCGGAAGGAGACCCGTCCTCATTAACCTCATCAATTGACAATTCTTTATTACTGAAACACGATATTAAAAAAATATATAATATTTTTTGCAGCTTCACACTGTGGTGTGTGGTTTATAGCAACATCGTCAGATGGTTCCCCCATTTCCACCAAGACCACCATAAATACCACTTTTCACTCAATTTTCCTGACATTACGTGTTTTATGGCCGAATCCAACACCACGCTGTCTTATTATTACCAGTGCGAAGGAAATGAAAATAATTTATTCCCCCAAATGGGAATCGAACCCTCAATTATCGCGTTTACAATCAGACGATGAATGACGATAAGGAAGACAAAATGTAATATTAATTTTTGTTATTTAAGAAATATTACTTTTAACAATATATATTCACGTTGATCAATATACCTTGGTATTTCCTCTTCGTAAGTCTGAAGTTCAGTAGTTTCAATGCTATCTGTTTCTACCAGATTACTGGAAGTGCGCCATTGCTGGTATACTCTATAATATTCTTTGCTGTCGCGACTTTGGGCCACTTTATATTTTAATTGTTTCTATATAAAAGAAAATAAAATATTAGATAATCAATAAATTGATAATTGATAATCTATTCAATAAATGCTAATATTCTTGAAGTATGTTTTTGACATTAGTGAAATAAAAATATTACCATGAGATTTATGGATTATTATAACGTTGCATGATAATTATTAAAGTTATAATTAAAAATGTTATAATAATAGCATAATTATTAAAGTTATTGCGCTCTACAGACTTATCGCATCCTGTTTAAATATTTTTCTAAAATATATTGTTTATTTATTGCAAACAAGTTTCTATTATAAAACTATAAGTGTCTTTACTAATGCTCTTTCATTTTCTGGCTTTATTCTGCATATACCGTGTTTAAACTCTTGTTTCTTTCCTTAAAATTTTCGAGACAATACGTGTTGAGTGCCGAAAATCAACGCCATGCTTTGTCTTCGTACCAGAGGAGGAAATGAAAAATAATTCATTTTCTCAAGCTTGAATCGAACAACCGTCGCGTTTACAGTCAGACGACGGCCTAAAATTATATAAAGTAATCATAAACGAATGAAGTTTAATGTGTATACTGACAGCGTCCGCGTGCTCGAGCTCTGGGCG
The DNA here is from genome assembly GCA_013421005.1 of Heliconius erato x Heliconius himera. Taxonomy (NCBI): domain Eukaryota; kingdom Metazoa; phylum Arthropoda; class Insecta; order Lepidoptera; family Nymphalidae; genus Heliconius; species Heliconius erato x Heliconius himera. The sequence continues at coordinate 61,934 of JAATLQ010034914.1, read as the reverse complement.
GAACGGGTAGTGCGTGTAGAAGGCGTGGTTGCGGCGCAGCTGCTTGCGCATGCGACACGGGCCCTCGGTGCAGTGCAGAGCCCACTGCAATACACAACAATGATAAGTTATTTATTGGAACTTAAACACCACATCTTTTGATGAGCTATAAATGTCAGTATATGGAAATGTATTGACAATACTTATTTAGAAATATACTTATTCCTAAGTGTGGAATAACACCTTAAAAATGTTAAAAATATGTATTTACAAGTTTTGTTTGCGTCTCCTGCAATGTTTCTTTTTAAATGCGAATATGTTATTGTTTCACCAAATAAGTGATATAATAATATAATTGTATTAAGATAGTCTGCCGCTGTGATGTAGTCATTATTGCACACCTTTAGAAAATAATTGAACAATTTCCAAATAAAGCAGGGTACGCAGAAAACCTAAAATATATGTATTCCTACTTTCATCCTGAATTCCAGACATTGTTAATGGGTACCTTGTCGAGCTCGGGCGCGCGCGTGGGCCCCCACAGGCCGCGCTCGCGCGTGAGCTCGCGCCACGCGCCCGCCCACTCCGCCTGCACGTAGCGCGTGGTGTGCGCCGCCGTGTGCCCCGCCGCCGCCAGCTGCACGCCCCACGCCTGCCTGCGAGTAACAGTGTGACAGTACCTTGTAGGCAAAGTGGCAACCGATCAACATCATCTATATCACATGTCACAGAAAACAACATGGCATGCAGTGTTTCTATCGAAATTTAAAAACTTTTTTAAATACGAGTATATCTTAGTGGTATTTTACATCTTTTTATGAGAACCTTAGGATTGAATTGGGACACATTTGAATGATAGTGTAGCATCTCTATTAATTACTCATTAAATTTCATAAAGTTTTTTATTCATATAGGCTTTTAGAAGTACTTTTGTTTTTTTTTTTTTGAGAATACATTAATTTACTAACAGTTCATAATATAGTTCTACTAAGTCTTTCTTTTCAAAATATAGTTTGCAAAAGTAAAATGTTCTTACTTCCCCGTATTTTGATTCAATATGTTTGAACAAAGTTTTACTTACATAAAAAAATGTTTCATTGTGGGCTTTAAATTACATTTATCATCCGGTGACTCTTGTGCGGGTTTGTAGATTACAATGTAAATTGTATTGCAATTGTCACATTTTTTTTAAAAAGTTTAATTTCCATTGTTCAATTCCTTACCTAACCAACTGTACGTGATCTTGCATATAAGCGAGGACATGCTCCCGAGGCGGATGTGAACGTTGTTTCGCCGAATCCTCCTTCTTGACTTTAGTGCGCGACGCGAGACGGGTCAGTCCACCCGTCACCTTCTGTATCTTGGATTGGATCTGGTTGTGTAGTTCCCAAGGAACGCGGTACACGGCCTGTTCAATATAAAGACACAAGTTACTGTATTGTAATGTATGTTGTGCAGAAGTAATTAGTAGTAAGGCGTACCTTCCGCTCGGTGTCGACGTAGTGGCCCCACAGGCGGTGCGCGCAGTCGTGCAGCTGGTCGCGCGCGGCGGCGAGGTCGGGCGCGCGCGCGTTGGCGGCGGGCGCCACCAGCGTGGTCTTGAACACCTCCTCGATGGCCGGCTTCTTGCACGCGTACAGCTCCTCCCACACGCGCCGCGCCGCGCCCGCCATGAGGTTACGACCTGCGCCGGGCCAATAATAGCTTCTGAATATGGACGAGGCAGCGTTGAGTTCCGCTACTCAACACAAGACCAATAGTCTTGAAAATTGTAATATGGGGATTTTTTTCACATAAGAAAATAAAAAAACATCAAACATTAAAATATTAAAAAAAGATATTTATAGATAGTTCGTAATTAGAAAAAAATTAACTACTTTCGTATTTGAGAATTACAAACGTTTCATTATTAAAAAAGAGGTTACCTTGATGTGCGGTCAACTTGTCATCTCTGGATTCGAGATCTCCGCTGGGGTTTACATGCCAGGTGGTACGCATGTGAGAGTCTAATGCAATTTTCATGTTAGCACTAAGTTGAAGTAAACAGTATGTCAAACACCCGATGAATTCCAGTTCGTGGTTTCCCGCCCCAAATATCAATAACCTGCAAAGACGTAATAGAATTTTGCTTTTATATTCTACATACTACAATATATATATTACTATATACTATAGTATATAGTACTATAGTATATAGAGCAAACCGTCATGTTAAATATTAAATTAATTTGGTGTTAACAAACTCTTGTACAGGAGGGTAGATATAGGTTAAAGAGACTATAGAAGCATATCAAGCAGACCAAGAAGGAATTGTGTCAATCGGGGCAGTTGCTTGTAGGCAACGGGCCTTATTGGAAGAAAACTCGTGTGAAGTATTGTTATTGGCTGATACATATGTAAATAGTTATAATAATGGATACATAATGAAAATAGTTTATTCTCCCGAGTGGGAATTAAACCTACAACCGTCGCGTTTACTGTTGTCCCTAAGACTTATTGATTTTTATTGATTTATAACTGATCATAATTGATCCATTTAAAATAGAGAAAGAGGAATTCTTATAGCATAGTACCTGTTCGTAGTAAGTTTATGCAGAGCTTCGAGTACAGACATCTGGTCTGCAATGGAGTCTGTGGATCGTGATAATAGAAACAATATTGTTCTATTCAAGCAGTGATGCAATCCCTCTAGTGAAATGACAGAAGATTTCTTTTTGGCTTGTGTCACTAATTTTACCAAGAAATCGAATACCTAAAAAAAGATTAATATTTGAAATAAGTATTATGGTGCTAAAAAATTGTTACTTAAAAAAAACATTGTTTACCAAACTTGTACTAAGAAAACAAAGTTAAGCGTAGTTAAACACAATATTTATTTACGTTTTAGTTAAAGTCAAAAAGATTTAGTTTCTGACGTTATTTAAATAAAAACATGACTGTCACAACCAGAACAATCAATATGTTTAAACATTTTTAAAGTGTTATTCCACACTTAGGAACGAAAAATACTTATTTAGAAAACGTATAAAAATTTGAACGTAACGGGACTCGAAACCGCGCCTCCTGGAAACCGACCAGGCACTCTGACAAAATATTTTTTGTCATTTATTCTGTTACATAATATAATAATAGTTTACCTCATGTGGATCTCTCGACAATTGTCCTTGCCACAACTTATCTACAAGGCGGGCCGCAAGATAGCACACATTAGATATATTCGATTCGGATCCAAATAGCTCAGTGCTTAAGAGATTTTCCATTATTGTTGTCAACACTTCCGTCTGGTATTCAATTTGTTGTTGACTAGTAGAATTTGCAGGTGACGCGTCCAGTACTAGGTCTATCACCTAAAAGAAAGTATACATTAGATAGAAGACAATATAAGGATTCGTGAGTTAGTTGTTGAGATTGCTTCGCGTGCTGTTAGTATTTTTAAAGGTATATTACAATATAGTATAACTTAGGCCCACATTTAAGAAGTAATAGATTTGTACAAAAGATGTCATACAGACAACAAGAAGTCATATACTAGAAATCATGTTTTGTAGATTGTTAGTTTTACATTTACATAGTATACAATGTAACGATCACGTATTTTGTACGCCCTCGTATACATAGGTCATAGATAGTTTAAAAACGAAAAACGTAAATATTTTGAAATAAAGCATTTAAAAGCATAGTTAGTATGACGATAGAGATAAACCAGAGACGTCTTTACGACTTTAGAATAAGTAAGATCTAATAATAATAAGATCTTCAATATTTAAGTATTATAAAATGTGATTTTCAACATCGTAAAGTGGCAGTGGAATATTTAATAAATAGTTCGAATATACGAATATTTACGTAATAAAAGTACGATCGTGGAGCGCAGGGGCTACATGGCGTACAAAACACTGAAGGCGGTACGGCGTCGGACGTGCTCTAGAAAAACATCCATTTACGATAGCTTGTTAATTTCATATTATTTTAATGAGTCAAGCAAAAAACATATGGAGGGTAAAATATAATTATAACTCAATTTCGTCAAAATTTCGTTTTATGCATTGTGTTGTTAGTCGAAACCCAAACCACTGTTTGCAAGACAGTTGAAAAGACAATAATTAAAAAGTAAATATTCACCCAAGTTGGTATTGAACCGACTATCAGCAGGTACAGTCTATTAATTGCACTATAAAGATATTATTGTTGATATGCAAAGTAATAAAATACACAAAAAATAACTACATGTATAAGCACGCATGTTAGAAAAAGTCGAAGTTAATAAAAGTTACAAATATGTATATTTCGCAAGGCTGAAGCTGAGCTGTGCATCTGGAGTGTCTCTAAAAGAAGAGACCGAAAAAAAATCTTTAGAGATCAATAAAAAATAATTAAACACTAAAAGTACAGCTTGTATCAATTCTTCTACACCAGACATATGCAATGCCTTGTAATTTTCACGTCTGATGTTTTGTTTGAGTTAATAATGAATTGTTCCGTTACATCGTGAGGAACAGTGTATATAATAAATTAAGAATTAAAAATGTGACGCTAATATGAGGACACGAAGTGTAGTACTCACACAAATGCAAAGCTCAGCTTAGCCCTCGCAAACTTTATGAAACACCAAGGGTAGTATAGAATTCTAATATTAAACGCGAAATTCGAAATTAACCTATGTCAAAAAGCAAGTAACACTAAATATAACATCAAATGACTTATCACTATATTCTATTTTATTCGCGCCTCAACAGGCGCCGCGTCTGTAAGAGAGACGGTTGGAGGTTCGATTCTCACTCGCGGAACGAATTATTTTCATTTCCTGACTCTCGTAACAACGTGCAGCGTTGAGTTCTGCCACTCAATACATGCGTATTAGGCTCTAAAAATGGGAAGAAAGTGAATAAATGACAACAACACTTACAGGCGCGGCTTTAGCAGATACGCTCATAGACAAAGAGTCCAGTACAATGACCCGCAGGAAGTCCATAACGGCGTGCCGCACTGGATGTTGGGTGAGGGACGCCGACGTGTTTGGTATCACCACTTCTTTTTCCGAACCCGGAGTTGAGGCCCCTGAACTATCGCCGCTTTCACATATTGCTAAAACGATGGAGTCATTTTTAAAAATTAAAATACTGGTTGTTTTTTTTTCGAGTCACGCTGTATCTCGCACATAGCAAGGCAGGCAGATGAAACATAATGTTAAGATACTCCATTCCTCATTTTCCGCCGTATTCAGGCATGGTGTGTTGAGTGGAACTCAACGCCGCGATACCAGAGCGAAGAAATAAAAATATTAAATTTTAATAATCCATTTCCTCGTGTGGGAATCGAACCCACAAACTGTTGTGTTTAGTTTCACTTAGTGCTCCTGCGCCATGACCGGCCTCAACTGGTTATGTATTTTTATTTTTCCTCCCAAGTGGGAATCAGACCCACGGCCATCAGTTGACGGAAATATGATTTTGTTAGAGCAATAGTTTATTTTGATTGCAGTTGCCTGCACATGACGTATGATAAGAAAAATGTTTTAGTAAATATTAGTTAAAAACTTACGCATATGTATATCGTCTGTATTATTCGGTGGAAATAGAGTTGAAGCCAATGCTGTCAACACTTCTGCACTCATCATTAATGTCACAAAATCTGGCAGCGTGTTGTAGAACGAAAACAGGATCTGTAACAAACACGAGATTAACAAAAGAGTTTGGTTTAAGAGTTAGTGCGACTCGACACGCAACACTTTAAGAATTCTGAGAAAAGTCGTTAACGGAAATGTCTAGATGGGGAGTGACTAACTTGCACGATGGCGACGGGGTGCCCGGCCAGCCAGGCGGGCGGGGCGGGCGCGGGGGCGTCGTGCACGAGCGCGCGCGCGGCCGCCAGCAGGATGACGGCGGGCTCGGCGCTGAGCGTGACGCGCGCGGCGAGCGCGGCCGAGGACTGGCGCGCCGGCGCGCCGCCCCACGCCGCCGCCCACGCGCGCTCCACGGACAGCGCGCGCTCGCCCGCCGCCGCCGGCTGCCCCAGCGCCAGCGCCAGCAGCAGGTAGTACAGCTCCGGGATCTGCAGGTGGCGCAGCAGCAGCCTGGAAACGATTCATACTAATTATTTATATATTCAAATAGAAAAATGTCATATATATTTTTTTCGTAACACGGCCTGAACGCCTGCCTATTGGACCAACCAATCATATTGAACACTGAGCCTGAGTTTTGTAAAATACTTTTTTGTCCTAACAGTGGATAGAAGTCCCGCCCGCCCCCTATTTCGCTTGTTTGAAATGATTTATTTAATGTTATTTAAAAAAAACAGAATTGCATACCAAGCGAGCGGCGTGAAGCCGGGTGTGTAGAGCAGCGGCGCGTGCAGGTGCGAGTGCGAGTGCACGGCCGCCGTGAGCACCACGCCCGCCTGCTGCGACGCCACCAGCTCCGTGTGCCGCAGCCAGCCCCCGTTGCTGGCGCCCTCGCGGAACCTGACAACGTTGTTGTTATTAGTGGCATGCCGTATCCTGTATTCCCGCAAGGTAGGCACTTGTGTTAAGATGGAATGCGTTCCTCAATTTTACGAGACAATTTCTTCTTTAAATCCCTTTCATTATTTTTTTTATTTAACAATTTTTAAGTCATGTAAAATGTTGATGTAATATGTGTAAAAGTTTAAAAAGAAGGTAATAGTTATTAGTAGATGAGATCATTAGATAAATTTTTAAATATTCCTAAAAATGCGGGAACAAATAGAAGTTTACTTTTATAGTCCACGCAAATGAGCTGTATACTAACTATTCACATACTAAAATAATATGTTGAATTTACATCCTACCTTTGCATTATAGCTGATTGCTGACCCTGTCCAGAACACATGACCACTAATATCTTCATGGCCAACAACACTGTGCTAGGGTGGACATTCTCTTGCATGAAACAGAGGAGCCAGTCCATTCCAAGCACTCTGGAGATTTCCTCACTGACTACATTGCTTTCTAAATTTCTCGTCATCAACAGAAGGCAATGTATAAAATTTAAGCATTTATTTCTCAATATGATAACATGATCTACGTCTGAATCTTTATCAAATTCGTTATCCTTGATAATAATACTTTGCTCCGATTGAGAAGGAAGTGGGAGTGTATACGCCAAAAATTGACCTAAGCACAGAAGATCGCTGGGTCGAGGCTGGCCACCTAATAGATTAGCCAATAACTGAACAAGAACATTCTTTGTGCTTGGGTTTTTTATATCGTTAACAATATACAGCAGTTTAGGCACCAATTGAAGTTCTCTCATTGTGCGTAAGTTGTGCGTTCTATGCGCAGTCTCTGTAGCCAGTTCAAATAAATGTTCGAGTAACGATTTAATCAATCCACCTGGTGCATTCAACCATACTTCTAGATCACATATTAGGTCCTAAAATCATATATGTGTTAAAGGATACTTTAATAATAAGAAATACATGATTTAAATATTTTAAACACTTACTTGGAATGCTGTCAAATTTGGAATTGACGAAGTTTCTTTTTGACTATCTACTGTACCAACAAGGCCAAATATTAAATGTAAAATATGCGAGTTGAGCAGTTGCTTTTTCCTCTTCAAAAGCATAGCCAGTGTTTGATAACCTTTTCGCCTGTCCATTTCTGCTTGAGCCGCCTTGTTCGAACGAACCACACACACTAGAGCTTTCACACCCGCATATAAGCATTCTACATCTTGAGCCATTGCTATCAGTCCTAATAACACGGAACACCCGCCTACTGTATCGATCTGGAAAATAAATTAATAATAAAAAGAAAGATTTAAGTATTTTAATCATATAAGTAATATTAAAAAAAATAAAAGACACCACGCCTGAGTGAACAAGTGTTTAAGTATAGGAAGAAAATTAGAAACACATTTATATTAATAATAATAGATACATTGCTTATTTAGTAAAAATACGGGAAGCGGATTAAAGTCAAAGAATTATTTATATATGTGCATATCAATCTTACCATAATAGCTGCTGGTTTTGGACAAAATACTCTCACTCCCAAGTACCCTACGACCGTTCCGCCCAAACATCTCGCTGGACCCATCAGATGACCAGCAGAATTGTGTAATATCCGTATTGGAGTCGCATTTTCATGTGAAGACATTCCGAGTTGCTTTGCTATAGCTTTATTATCATTTTTGCTGTACACTTTGCGTATCTTAGCAAGTGTCAATTGTGACAACGCCCGTGCGTTAATTCCAAATACGACTTTCTCTTCAGCTATTAGCGGCGCCAAAGGCTCTTGGTTTAGTCCAGGTGGAAGAGGAGCTTGTAATGTTCCTACATAATGTGGTCCAAGTTGATAAATAACTGATATTGTTTGCGGAGACAGTACCTGCAATTAAATCGTTATAGATATTTATTTATCAAGAAATTTATTCTACAACTTAATGACTAACAACTACTTATAAACAGAAATCTTTGTTTTGTGTTGGCTGTTGTATCATATACTACCTAATTATTGAGCTTTTTATTTAATAAACCATATAATTCTAGGCTACTCAGACAACGTTTGACTGTTAATGATAAGGTTGGGGTTTGATTCCCACTTGGATTAAAATAGAATATTTTCAAAGCGACCTTGACCACTCAACACGCATTGTCTTAAAATCCTTGTCACTAGATTCAAACAACAATAACAACAACAACATAAGAACACGACTGACGTCCTCCAGCAAGAGCGCGGGCCCCTGGCGCCACACGAGGCGCGAGTAGCGGCGCCACTGCGGCGGCGTGCCCAGCACGCAGTACACGCTGGACGCGCCCGACAGCGTGGCCGCGCCGCCGCCCGGGTTCGCGCTCACGTAGTGCAGCTTGCCCGAGTGCATGTGCTGGCCTGGCCGACACATATGGTATGGAGACATTCGATGCATTAATTAAACACATTTTTTATTTTTAGTTTTTTTTTCAAACATATTGGACAGTAAAAATAAACAATACAAAGAATATTTATATTTTATATTTAAAAATACAAGCCAGTAAAGTAGAAATAATATATGTAATTACCATCTAAATATAGCGAAAACGAGGAATTTTTCAACACTGCTCTATTGAATAACAATGCAAGGTGGTGCCATTGTCCCTCGTGCTGTAAATCCGGACACCACACGCGCGCGCCGCACTCGCCGGCGCCGTCCGGCTCCCATTCACCTACATCTGCAATCACATAGTCAAATCGTTTAAAAAGTGCGTAGAATATATTATAGTATAATAAGAGGTCGTCATGGTGCAACATTTGACGGCTAAAGTGACAATTGTGAGTACGATTCCCACTCAGCCAAATGAGTAATTTTCATTTCCTTTCCTGGTTCTGCTCCGCCACTCAATACGCAATGTCTCGAAAGTTGAGCAGACTGTCATAACACTGGGTTACCTTTGATTAACCTTCCAAATGCAGACTACAGCTAAAAAAATATCATTAAAGATATTATAAACAATTTTATGAACTTCTATATCAGAAACTTACATTCAAATAAAATATATAGCTAACACTCTCATATTATACGTAACAAAAAAAGAAAAACGTACTATGCGGAACCAAAGTCTCCTGCGTAGAAACTATAATAGCTTTGTCTCTCGCAGACAACACAACTGTGAGGCAAACGAGATGTTCGTCGCGGCTGTTGTTGATATTCCTCACTAAAGTCAGAAGTCTGACGCAGTGTGGGTCTGAGCGGGGGTCCGAGTACTTCTCTACGCATATCCACGTCGAATATGTCAATCCGGTTTGTGGTGGAAATACTCTGTCGCCTGAAAAAAAATATTGATATTTAAAATTATAAGTCCCATTTAATTTTGTGCAAAAATACAACTTTAAAGTTCATATTTAATACTCACAACTTTCAAATATCTGCACAAAAGGAAATATATTTTTTCCTTTTAAGTTAATAATTATAAAACCCTGCATAGTCTTAGCCTTAGCATAGAGTATCTCTAAATATAATGTTTTTTTTATGTCTAATTTATTTTATTTTAATATTAATCAAACAAATTTAAATAATATAAGTAGGAGGTTAAATTATTTTTTTAGAAAATGTCTATAAATTTTAGTTTAAATACCTGATCCAATACCACCCAGAGTGGCTGTGTCTTGAGTGCCAAGAGCGTTTAAATTAGCTGATTGTGGCGCGATGCTCGGTAAATATAAGCAACCAAAGCCTTCGGCTGACATATCGAACTCCACAAATGGAGGTAACGTACAAGAGTTCTGCGACCTACCGACACACGATAAACTAGAATAATAGTAAGTCAAGAATTCTAAAATATGACAGATGTATTGTTAAAACATTAGTTAATTTACCTGTAGTCCCGTGGTGTCGTCATGGATACTAAAGTTTTGATCCGAGTCAATGGAACAGGACCACCAGGTTGCCATACTTGCCCTGGTTCCGGGGACGAGCAGTTCAAAGGATTTCCCATACGCAGGAATTCCCTAATAAACAAAAATAAAATTTTTATTTGTTTTTAGCTACACTATTTATCCCGCTATATGCGGGATAGGCTAAGGGAATCTGGGAACCTAGTGTTTCCATTCCCCAGTTTCCGCCAAATTTTGGAAGCATTGCGTGTTGAGTGGCGGAATAGAACGTTGCCCTTTGTTTTCCTTCTAGAGCAAGGAATTAAAATATTAAACATTTTATACCCCCGAGTGGGCAGCGAATTCACATCAGTCGAATCTATACAGTGGCACGCTTGTGCGAACACGGCCTTGATTATAAGTTTTTTTTACTTTTCTATTGTTATCGACATCCAATAGTGTTCTAAACGTTTACTACGCCTTACATATTTACCAACTCCATGCTACAAAGCTGATAGCGATGATGTCTAGTTTCACGCCGTATCTGCACGCACCTGAGCTCGGTGGGGCGCAGCGCGTGCGCGGCGAGGCGCTCCAGCACGTACATGGCGGGCGCGTGCAGCGGGTGCCGCTCGCCGCGCAGCGCCGCGCCGCACACGCGCAGCACGGCGCCCGCCAGCCCCGCGCCGCACATCACTTGCTGGTTGCGCTCGCTGGACACAACGATACGATATGTTAATTAGCGCACGGTCTGAATTCAATTAATTAAATTAAATCAGCTTCACGCTGTATACCACTCACAGCAGGGTAGGCAGAGGGAACTTAGTGTTAAGACACTTCGTTCCCCACTTTAACTCTAATTCAATTAATCATGTGTAAAATTACAGAACTCAATGTTACGCTTTGTTTTGCCGAGTTGAAAAATAAAAATAATCCATTCGCTCCAAGTGGGAAGTACACAGTCGTATTTAAAATCAGACACTATCCTAATGCGTGCCAATTGACGCGAATAAGGATTTGTCTCTTAAAAATAGAAGCAATAGAATATATTATATTGTTTAATATTTGCTAATGCTATATACTATATTGATATTATATTTTACCTCAGATATGGGAATCTTATTTCAGACAATTTCTGGAAATTCTTAGCATTTTTATAAGGATGCTTTGTCTCACCAGAAAATGAGAGAAAATGGGGGAAAATGGAATTACTTCATCTAAGGACTTATGAGAACAGGCAAACTTGCATTTTTTGACCATAGATGGTTTCTAAATGCAACTTAACAACGTTGATTCCATGTTAATATTATAAAGTAATTGAAATAAATCTAAATGATACCTTCTGACAAGGCTCTTCAGCACATGAGCAAGGTAGTCTCGGATGGCTCTTGAATATTCTCCATGTTCAGAGGGCCGCGGCAAGGCTGGTAAAAGCTTGGCAAGCACTATGACCACGCCTGAATGTACAACCCACGCCTCCCCACTATTGTTCCCCATAGATAGATTTAATGGAGTAGCGCGCCCGGCCGGTTTTGCCTTTAAAAATATATTCTAATTATTAGTGCTTCTTTTCATATTACTTAAAAAATAGAAAAGTAGCATTACATTTACACAATTATCCCCAAACAATTCGGTTGGATATTCTTAATATAAAGTTTCGTATATGTTATAATGCTTAAGTACCGAGTTTTCAAAAACATTGATCGTTTATTGACCAAACCGAAAATAGCTTTTGGGCGTGGTTTAAGTATTCTGTCTAAAGCCGTCATAATAAAAGTATTTGAAGTTAAATTACCTCATTAATAGCAGAACTTTGTCTTGTCAAACTTGGAGACTTCACATTCAGTGATCCACAAAAGGTAGGCTTATCAAATGAATCCAAAGCGACATCATATAAAAGCCTTAATACTATACAGGCGTGAACAAACACCACTGGTATGTTATCTGGTAATCTAGAAAGATAATTATATGTGAAATTAGAAATTAATGATTAATAAATAGTTAAATATTTTTATTATTGTTTCATTATTATCAAAATAATAAATTAAGCTTATGGATTTAAAATGACCGTCTTTATGTATTATACCTATATAATCAATTTGTATTCAGCGGAACTGCCTTCCGAACCGGTGGTAGATTTTTTCTTTTATTGTTATATGTTCATTCGACGATTCAAAAGTGCTTATAAGAGTTTATTTGAATAAAGAATATTTTGAATTTGAATTTATTTAGATCAATGTCATATGAATAATATTTTGGTATCATAAAAAAACGATGACAACAACTTACGTCATTTCCAATATATTTCCAGTAAACAAGTCATGAAACACTTCATACATTTCAGGGTCTCCGGGTTCCGTATCGTTTTGAAGTTCAGTGTCCTCAGTAAAGCATCCCAACAATCTTACAGTTTCGTATAATGTCGTCATGCAAATCTGTAACAGTCAAAAATATTTTTTTGATCACTCCCAATTTGTCTATTAAATGTTTAGTAAAAATGTAAAAATGTTTAGTACGAATTTTTGTTTTGTCGTAAATATTTCAAATTAATGCATAGGCATAACAAAACAAGTATTTAATCTCTTACCTCGTGATGAAAAAATTTGGCATTGGCAGGTTCAAATCTCATGGCTGTACTAACAGTGTAAAATACAATGTGTATTAGCTGCAACATGTCTCGATCCATCAATTCGTTTCCTTTCAACTTTCCCTCTAATGATACCAGCACACTCGTCACGTATACAAAACCGCTGACCTATATTTAAAATGTATTTGTAATTTGATAGATTATATATAACAATAACAGAAAAAATATGAATAAGAAAATAATTTTCGGTATACTTTTCTAAAGATAGTTCTAGTCCGATGCGAATCTCTCAAACAAACAAGTAAAGCTTTCAATATGTGGAGTTTTAACTTCAAGGCATCGTTTGGCGCCGCGTGCATACCGCACAAAAGAGCCGCCATGTCCTCTTCTCCCGACCCGCTGACTATTAGCTCTCGTACTACACCTAAAATATTATATTTAAATAAAAAAAAATGCTATTAATACTTACAATACTCACAAAACAGCTTAACAGAAAAACCACTATAAGTATTTTCAATTTAGAGAAGAGTTCCCTGGCTATAATATCAAGTTTATCCAAACACGTAACGTTATTATGTGTTTTCAAACTAATCGAACTACATAATTTTATATAATAGAACTCAAAGTTTCCAAATTCCATGTATTTCTAGCTAAGCATATTACGAAAAGATAAGTATATATCAACATACCTAAAGCTTTACTCCTACACGCTTCATGGACGACCATTCCATGGACACATTTGGCGCCGCCGCAGTCTCTAAACACGTTACAATTGTTTACATTTCCGTTCAACAATGCGGTCAATCCTTCCATGACCAAAGACCCCAACTCCTCCTCCTCGGCGTCGGCATTCGGGTCCTTGATTAACGAGTCTTGTCTTGACTGTCTTTTTTTCCTTTCTGGTGGCTTCGGAGATTCACCAGCTTCAGGAGATATGTCTTTTTCACATTTTAATTTTTCCTCCTCCAATAGCTGTTTGTCCTTAAGAAACACAGCATACCGAGAAAGACACGTCACGAAAACTTCTAACATGCCCACTTCTCTAAATACGTCCTTGAAAATTGCATTGTGCCTACAAGAAATTCCATAATAGTTTACAATACTTGGCAATCTTGTCGTCTTCATAAAGATAATTTAATAAAATTTCTATATCACACTTTATCTATAATCTATAAAACAATACGAGGGGCGTTCCAAAATAAATGATAATCGGTCATTTCTAGAGCACACAAAAACAAAAATTAAATATCCTTTCTAGGTATACACTAATTCAGGAAAAAAGTACGTTATCTTCAAATAATGTGGAAAAAGTTGAAGAAATTATATTGGCAAATCGAAGAGTGACTATTGGGCATGTAGCTGAGGACACATGGATCTTATAGTGGAGTATTCAGAGTCCTTGCATTTCAAGAGCAAAGCTCGAATTTTAAGCAGACTATGACAAATTTTGTCATAATTTGTGACCGTGGACAAGACTTGAATCCACCACTTTGATCCCGAAACGTAGTAAGCTGTGGGCTGTAATGCTGTTTCTCCAAGACAACGTGCCGGCTTACAAAGCTACAATTGCCATGGATGCTTTCAAGAACTGGGCTTTGAACTTGACGAACAGCCACCTATTCGACTCTCTTTGTTCTCTTTCCTCGGCTTTAGTAAGACCTTCGCGGCAAAAAATTTGATAACAATAGCGGCATAGCCACTCTTGGAGATTTTGTTTAAGGTGAAGAGGATTTTGAATACATCAAAATTTAGAAAAAAGATGGACTACATGTATAGTGTTGTTAGGATGTATAAAAATTATTACATTATTCATTGTGTTCATTATTGATTATCATTACATTTGTGATCCAAATCCCTCGTAAACTATTAATTTTACTAATAATTACTTACTTTAATATATTTAATAGCGTCTTCATACACAATATGCTGCAGTTCCTAGATTTATTAGCTTTTAACAATAATGAGAGTGATATCAATTCCTTACACGGCACAAAATTTAATTGATAAACTATAAATTCCAATAATTCAAAAAACTTTTCTTGTATTTCTGCGTTCTTTGTGTAAATCTTTTCGGAAAATTGGCTAAGTGTATTTTGGTTTTCTAATATGAAATAGTTGGCGTTGTCTGCATGATACACACTCGATATTGCATCGAGAATGGTACAGCAAAGTGCTGGAGATGATGACTTTATGAACACCGACTGTAATACCTGCAATTTAGTAATTATTGTTATTATATTTTTTCATATGATTTTCATTTTATGTCAAGAAACTCCTTCATAGTAAACAGATAAGAGAGAGATAAAAAATTGCTAAAATTCTGCTTGCGGTATAAAATATGTGCAATTCCTGCACAGCAAAGAAATGAAAATATAAATGTAAATAAATAATTTATTTCCTCGAGCGGGGATCGAATTCACAACCAGTCGATTTGTAGTCACACTTTGTGCCCTTGCCCCACGGCTGGCCTCATATATATTCATTGCAACGCGCCAAATTTAATTATTATCTTATAGATAAACATATATTTATTGAAGCAGTGTAGGCAGAGATAGACTAATGTTGAGACACTCTGTTTTCCGCTTTCAGCCCCAATTAGAGACATTGCGTGTTGCATGACGGAGCACTTTCAACAATGCACTTTGTCAAACAAATTACTTGAAAAATTTAAATTTAAATTAGTTTTAAATACCTGAAATGCTTGTACATTCCTCACAGCTTGTCCAGGAGTGGATGGTTGGGGAAGTACAAATCCTTGTAATTGAAATAGCTCTGTATTAGCTCGAGTTGGTCGTAATTCGGAAAACCCACAAGCGCATAAAGATGATATCATTAACACCAAATTTCTAAGAGCCGCTCGAGCTTCTGACCCACTCACGCGCTCTTCTTCTAACCTGTTTAGTAATAATAGTCATATACCTATTCCCCACTTAAGGATTACAAATACATTATTATAAAAAAACATATATGTATAAATATGCAAGTTATAGTACAGTCGACAAGCCGTGCCTGCCCTGAAGTTAGCTGAAGAAGGCTGCGCATATTTAATTTTAGGATATCTTTTTAAATTTTAATATTTTCTTTCCGAGTGAATAATGCGCATAAATTCTGAAAACCTAACTTCAGCGCGGCCACGACTTCTCGACTGTATTATACTAAATGCTTGTTACTTTTTTCGCAATAGTAAAGTTTTCTAAAGAGTTTCAATCATTTCAGTTTCAGTCAAAAATTAAATTACAAAAACTTAAATGATGCAAAGTTACCAACTGGCCAACATTTCCTTGCATCGAGCAAGCACACACAGGTTTATTATTTTAATTAAGATGACTAATTTCAACACTGGTTCAGTTTGCTTTGTTAATATATATTGTTTAATTTATTGTATAACTCTAAGGGTGTAGATATAAAATAAAGTTAGTTGCAACATTATTATTTTTTTAATAGATGGCTTAACATAAAATTTCTGTCTTATTTTAATATTAAACAAAAGGTTGTTTACATTCTATAATAAAAAAATCTAGCTACCTATAAAGTACAAAATTTGTATAAAACGCTAAATATCAAAAATAAAGTACTATACATGCATAAATAAATTAATAATTAATATTATTACTATCCAGTCATGAACCAAAATATCATACAAAACAGTGCTTACCCTGATGTTAAATAATCGGGCACATCTTGTCTCTCATGTCTGTGGTAATAATAAAGATAAAAAATGTAAGGGAAAACCTATGGAAAAATAATTTAAAACTAAGCAACGAAATATAATGTAAGCTGTAAATACTGAAATATCTATTTAACTTTATCATGCTCATATTTTTTGTTATATAAACTGGTACTCACTTGAGAAGGAATTCAGATAGAAACAAATAACCTTGACAAGTGCGGAAATCGTCCAAAAGTAATTGACTTACTTCACTGGAGTCTTTTAGAAAACAGAATACTGCTACGAACATCTCCACAACCTATAAACATATATTAGTTGATTTTTCTAATTTATAAAAAAATATTATGTAAAATAAGTTTCAGGCTTGTCCCTACATATCTTAATAATATTTTTAGAAGACTTTAAAACTCATTACCTCCAAAGGTGTTAATTCAGGAATTCTTTGCATATTCTCAATACATAGCGCTACACAGCCTTTATCTGTAATAGAAATAATTTTAAACTATAAATTAGTGAATAGATCAAAATTATTTTGAATAAATAACAAAATCATAAAATAGTAACAAATACTTTCAACTAAACAGTTTAATAAAACTAACAGTTCATGAATTGAATAAAGGTAATTACTAGTCATGTCTGCTACTGGAAAAAGTGAACAAGTTAATGGTCACTTAATATAACATAACTAGACTGTTATTATGCTGAAATTAGCTACTAAAAGAATTATGCCAGATTAATTCCAAAATTATTTATGATTAATCCGGTTAAAATTGTTTCATTTACATTGTGCGGTGATCGAACCCACAACCAGTCGATTTTATAGTCACACTTTGTGACACTGCGCCACGACTGGCCTCATTCAATTAGTTAGGTATTTTTTTTAATATTAAGAATTTTATTTTCCTTATGTTTACTTATTATCCTTTTTCTGCTTATTTTGATTATTTAGTTTATGCATATGTTTTCTTACTAATTCTATTGAAAATGAAAATAATTTAATATATATTCGTTTAGTTCAAGCGGGCGAAGCCGCGAGGGTCCGCTAGTATAGCACAAATTGTTTATGAAAGTAAATGAATATTAAAATAACCTTGAAAATAACTATTCCGCAGCAGATAAAATAAAGTACTAATGAGCTAGTCAGGTTGTTGTTTTGCAAATTTCAATGGAAGTGTCAGTTTTTCTTTTATAATCTAAATAAATTTTATAAATGAATATTTTTTTAGATTTACTATGTATCCATGTATAACAGGGTAAGCAAAGAGAGCCTAATGTGAAGACAATCTATTCTCCACTTTATGGTTTAACTTATATTATGATTATTAAGCCATTGCTTGTTAAGTGGCGGGAATCAAAACCACATTCTATCTAACTAGATACAAAAAGCAGAGCAGAGCAGGGCCAAATAATCCCTTGCTCCAAGTGGGGCATAAACAAAATCATTGCATTTACAGTCAAATTTTGCGTCACAATGCCACAATGAACTCAAAGTTCCTTATAAGAATATTCTTATTACTATATTTCAATGTCATACAAATGTAATAAAACAAAAATAATGAATATAACTTACTGTGTATATATTGAACAACTGATTGTGTTAAGCCGTGCCTAGACAAAGTCATTAACACTTCAGCGGCAGATTTCCTCCACATTATATTATGAGGTGCACACCATGATGTTATGGCAGAGAACAATAGGCTTAGATCATCTTTTCTTGCCAATTCTTCACATGGAAATGAGTGGCTACATAATCTAACCAACACCTAAAGCATTCATTTTATAAATTAGAAATTTGAAAGTAATATAAATTTTAAGTATAGAATAGATCAATATGTAAAATACTGAGGGACTAGAGATTAAGGGAGTTTTTTACCCAGAAGGGAATAAAAATAATTAACTGTAAAAGAACACAAGTCACAAAATGAGAAATATAATAAGAAGTATTATTTTATATATATTTTTTAAAGAAAAGAAGCAAAAATACAGGCTTTGTTATTATTATTATTATTATTATTATATACTTTTTTTTAATAAAAAGAGGTCAAATAAAATTTTATTATTATTAATATTATTAGAAAAACAGAGATGAAATACAAATTCAGCTTACTTGAACAAATATCTTTTGTAAAAGAATCCTCCTTTCTCTGGGTGTAAATTCACTATTATCATCTTGTACATCAGCTTCAGATTCTGGTATTTCCGGTAGATCAAAAAATAAATATAAGCATTTAACTAATGTTGAAGGAATAGCAGCAGTTGTCATTACCTATAAAATAACAAATTTGACTTTAATACAAGACATCAGTCCTGAATAAAATTAAGGATGATAACATATATTTTTACATAAAAAAGTACTTTTTTGATCATGATGTTGTAAATATGATTGTGGATTTGATTCTCATTCATTCAGGGCAATGTTTTATGCTCATTTCCCTTCTCTAGTAGACAAAGTATGGCAATGATTTCTGCCAATCAAAACAGTGTCTTGTATTGAGACAGAAAGAAGAAAATGTAGTATCCTAGGTTTTCTTTGCCTACCTTGGCTACTATAGTTAAGCAGAAAAAATATATATGTGATTAATTAACCTGTATTAAAGATTGATCACCAGCTGCTAAAAGATTTAGAGTAGACAGAAGCATCCACCCATTACTGGATTCCTCTGAATTTTCAATCTCCAAGAATTTAGCTATAGCACAACTAGCTGCCTCTGTACTTTGGTTACTTGCTCTTTTCCTTATTTCTGATACCATAAGTTTAGATACTTGTTGACAAAATGATAGAATATCCCAAAATTTTTCATTCATATCACTTGATGGACTTGTCCCAAATACCTGCATTTTCCAAATACCAAGTTAAAAAAATTAAGTAGTCTACAAGACAATATAAGATTAACATTTTTTTTATTTTGAATACTAACTTTTATAATGTATTTAGTATAAAAGTTAGCACTAATAGATTTATAAAAGTAAATATTAACAATTTAACTATTTGAGTTTTCTTTAGTTATATATATTTAAAAGACATCATGAAAAGATATCATTTATTTATAATCTTGAATTCTTTTATTTAAATTTCATAATATTGGTTCAATAATATATTTTAAAAAAACATAATTGTTTGTTTCCCTTAAGATAAATTATTATAGAAATCAATAACAAAAAAAATATTGGCATACCTTACAAAAGAGAGGTAACATGTTATACAACTTGTCATCTTTCTCCGTTTCTGCTAAAGGCTGAGGAGGATGTGTATACTCTGCAAATAACTTCTTTAGATGCATCAATCCAAGTTGTACGTGGGAAGATGAGCCAGAGGAATCTGATGGCTCGGCGGATGTTGAGGCAGACGCCCCACGTAATTTGCGCATTAGATTCATTTTGGAACAGAAATGTTTATTTTCTATTTTAAAACATTTTTAAAATAATGGGTCACTGGCGCATAATGTGTAGATTTTTCGGTTCAAGGCATGTTTCACAAATCACTACTATTCTGACACTATACAAAAAAATTAAATAAATACAAAGATTTAGCAGTTCACATGTTTGTTAATTTATTTTATTAAATATTTTAAAGATATCTAGGTACATATCTCAAAAAGATCTTAGCGAATAGATAATTTATTTTATTTTTGATAATTTTACAAAATATAATTTTCTATACACCCATAACAATTCTCTTTTCATACTACTAGGGCTGTACTAACTATCTGTAAGTGTAAGTGCTAAAATGATTATAGATTCGGTATTGAATCTCTCGAATATTCGTTACTAGTGATTTTTTGTAGCTTTGTCATTTTTAATTCGATATAAAGACAAAAGATTATATATACGGTATTTATGTAAAATTAAGTTAATTCACCAATAAATTTGAATAGTAAATAGAAGAATGAAAGTTCAAAAGGTTTTAAAACTGTATCACATACGTACCTACTAATAATTAATTTGTAAAGCGTTAATAATTTACGTTACTTTTCAACTGAATTAAGAATCGAATTGAAAATCGATCTTAATTCGAGGTCGCCAATACAATTCGTATATTTTTTTCTTTTTCTGCTGATAAATAATATTATTATTTTGATTAGGAATATTTTTATTAATAATATTTATTATATAAAAAGTTCATTTTAAGTATGGATGATTGTATGCTTATCACAATCACATTAATTTAAGAAAGAAATTTCACTGTCAAAGTGACATTAAAATATCAAATGACAATTAACAATATTTTACCAGTGTGCTTTAAGGCTTAATTTTATTATTATTGTGTTCTTCTATTTAATTTAAACTTAATAAGTGTAACTAGCGTTAATAGTAATGCCAGAAAACAAAAATTTAGTACAATGCTATAATCGCGGGTGTGGTCAACTTTTTGATCCCAAAACCAACGATAAAGGTATATAGATTTTTCTAGATACAGGTTATATGAATATGTACTGCTTAAATCTATTTTTGGTTTAGTTACTCAAATATTCATTACAAATTATAAGGATATTTTTCTTTAATAGATGAGTGCTGTCATCATCCAGGATCTCCTGTTTTTCATGATGCATATAAGGGTTGGTCTTGTTGCAATAAAAAAAGTGTGGACTTTACAGAATTCCTCAACATAAAAGGCTGTACATTTTCAAAACACTCTAACGTGGTATGATGTATTATTATCGATGATTTATTTTACATTTATAACTTTTTTTATTTTGTTTCAGCATTTATTAACATATTTGGGTGTTTTGTTACTAATTACGATATAACAGCAACTAGATGGTAATTCCATACAGTTGGTTTATAAACTAAAATTGCTAATATAATTAATAATTTAAATGAAATATATTTTTTTAGAAACCTCCAGAACCTGAGAAAAAAGTATTAGACAAAGAATTAGAAAAGAAAGAGGTAATTGAAATTAGAGCACCAATACTTGGACCACAACTGCCTAGGCCACCATTTGAGTCACCTATGATTACTTTACAACCTCATATAGCAGAATCATTAAAACAAATAGTTCATAAAGCAGCTCAAGAATCTATTGCTTCTACTGATAGGTAACTAAATAAATTTAAATAATTCCACTAATCTGGCAATTCAATTCATCAAATTGCCTAATAAAGTGGTTCTTTCCAAATATCAGCAGATGTATCAGATGTATCAGGGCTCCTTTATGGGAACAGCATATTGGGTAAAATATTTCAAACCCATACCTTAAGAAATTAATCAAGATACCTCAACAGTTTAGAAGTATGATTTTTTCATTTCATGATGTTTATCCATACCTGTAGTGTGACACAGTTATGCATAGATACCAATAACGTAAACAAATACTACTACAAAAATACTACGAAAGGTTAATCAACTTAAACTTTGCCACCGATACTTATGACTTGATTTCAGAATGAGGGGTATGCGGCAGTTTCCCTTTGATAGGTTTATGTGTGCGTGCATCGTTCTTGACAAATGATGTTTTATATAACAATAATTTTATTATTTATTTTGTTTAAAAAAATGTCTTTCTCATTTTTGGGATTTTTTTTTAGTTGTGTTAGGCTTTTATAGAGTAGTTAAAACTGTGGTTTTAATTCAAAGTGCTGCTGACACTTCCATCATGTATAATTCTTATAAATATGTGAGAAAAGGTTTTTCAACAATGACTACAATTTGCACAGCAATGTACTTCAATAAAATATTATTTTAAGTAGTTTAATTAGTTAATAATCAGATTTATTAACAGCTGTATCCTACATGTAGCAGGGTAGGCAGAGGAAGCCTAGTGTTAAGACACTATTCCGCAGTTTCCACCGAATTCAGTTGAGTGGCAAACCTCATAACCACCCTTTGCCTGAGCAAACAACAAAGCAAAGAAATGAAAATGGTAAATATTTTATATCCTCAAGTGAGAATGGAACCCAAAACATGTTACACTTATAGACACATAATTGTGTCCCAATGCCATGACAGGTCTCTATTGCTCATTAACAAATAAAATTGGATCTTATTATAAAATGCTATTTAGTATTTATTTTCTATTTAGTCTACTAATTATTAACAACATTCCAATAATCTTTTGGTTCTTAACAGTACTGTATTACTGATATTCTACTGTATTTTATAATGAAGTTAATGTTTATTTCTAGCTCTGTACAAGTTGGTACTACATGTAAGAATGGAGGATGCAGTATTTCATATGAAGGCCCACAAAGTAATAATGATATGTGCACATATCATCCTGGATGCCCAGTGTTTCATGAAGGTCTTAAATTTTGGTCTTGCTGTCAAAAAAGAACTACAGACTTTAACACATTTCTTAGTCAACCTGGTTGCACCACTGGCACTCATAAATGGTTTAAAGAGGTATGTAATACATATACAAAAGATTAAGTTTTTAGGCAATCTTTATAATAAATAGAATAATCAGGTGTGTAGATTACTTTCTACCACCAATATTTTAAAAATATTTATTAATAACAAAAGTATTTTAGTAGTGGTCTCAGATTTTTGACCGGCAGTGTTGTGTTGATATTTTACATTTTCGCTTTAATCAAATGTATCTTTTTTATGGTATTATAGTATATGGTATAATGGTGAAAAATTATCCATGCAGTGAAATTGGCCTGTGTCTATTTAAATAGTTGCAAATTATACTAAGGCTAAGTTATGATGAATGCGCGACGACGCCCGTTGTGGCGCGATTCAGCCGTTCACATGGCGTTGGCTAGAGCATGGAATTTTAGTTTGAACATTCAGTGAGAACGAATGTGGAGGAGGCTATTTGCTTGTGGGTTTCATATAGAAAACTGCGACGGCGTCGTCGAAAGCAAAGACGATAATGGGACCCTATTTGACTGTATATTCCACACTAAGACTACACGAAGATCGGTTTGTGAATTACTTGAGGATGGCGATTGCATCTTTTGACTTTTTGTATGATGGTGTTAAAAGGATTTGCAACCTACAGATCTTCAACCGCCCGTCACATCATGCGCGTACATACTGAAAGAGCTAACTTTTGCCTTTTTTCAGAAAGCACCAGAAGGAACAGTGAAATGTCGCTGGGATTGGCATCAAACTCCTGATTATGTAATTGTTAGTGTGTATGCCAAGAAGTATGATCCATTTACAAGTTATGTTAAACTGAATCCAATTCGTTTAAATACTAAATTAATTTTTCATGAAGAGGGTAATTCAGTATTTGAACTGGATCTTGAATTGCGAGGTGTAAGTATAACATGAAATATTTTTATTATTACTTTTTATTAGCCTTACGCCATATGTAGTAGAGTAACCAGAGAAAACCTAGTCTCAAGACATTTCGTTTGTCGCATGTTAAGTGGCGGAATTTAACGCTGCGCTTTGTTTTTCACCAGAATAAGAAAATGAAAATAGAGTAAATCATTTTCTTGATTGAGGGTTAAACCAAAAAACCTATAGGCGTTTATAGTAGACGCTCTTCCACTGTGCTACAATGGATTTAAAAATTATTGTAAAATATATTTATCTAGAAATCTATAATTTTTTATAACATTGAGCACTGCATTGATTTTTAGGTGGTAGACATTAATAAGAGCAGTGTTTCGATGATGGGAACTAAGGT
Source organism: Heliconius erato x Heliconius himera (assembly GCA_013421005.1). Classification (NCBI taxonomy): domain Eukaryota; kingdom Metazoa; phylum Arthropoda; class Insecta; order Lepidoptera; family Nymphalidae; genus Heliconius; species Heliconius erato x Heliconius himera. Next base: position 37,801 of record JAATLQ010034914.1, on the reverse strand, counting down.
AGAAATAAAACTAAAAAAAGGAGAGCCAGGTGCATGGAGCAAAATAGATTTTCCTCGAACTGAGCCAAAGAAAGTGGAAAAGGAACCTGAAGTTGAAACTCAAGAAGATGACTCCATAGATTTATCCACAGTTGAAGCCATACATTCTATGGGAAAAGTGAATGTTACAGACTAATATTTTTTGCACTGTCTGTTCTGAATTTATCGTAACAAGTTTAATTTAGTATTATGAGTATAAATATCTTTGTTTATTTTTTTACAACACAATTTATATGGAATAAAACATTTTCTGTCTTGTCATTTGTGGGCAATCAAAATAAAAATATTTAAAATATAAAAGGTCTTTTATTAAAACCACTGTCATCTCAGGAATATTTTAATAATCTAACAATAGTTTTATTTAAATATATTTACATAGATATTAAACTTTATTAATCAATTTACAATCTGTATTGTTGAATTAAGATTTGAAGCTGAATACCAACATTTTACTTAGTTATAAGCCGCCAGGATCAATATTTATGAAATTACTTAAAACTAAAAATGTTGTGTATTTTATGTATTGCATGTTACAGAACATATACAATAAATGTAGCAATTACTATTAATACATATTTTGATTTACTATAATACCCTTAGATTAGCGGCCTCAAACGTATATGTTACGTACGGTATATTGCGATAAAATGAATATTCAGCACCTGTTTGCGGATATGTCTGTATGACTTCTTATAACTTGAATAAAATTTTAATCTACAATAGTAACATTTACTATTTACACTACTAATATTAAAAACTTGACTAGAATTTTAGTTTATATCAAACTTTTTACAGCACAATAACATTCTGTATTTAAGAATTATATACATAAACTAAAGGGGCATAAACCTAAATTCAAAATATATTTTTTTAAATATGAAATTGTATTGGCGCTTACGACGAGGCTTCGATAGGAAATTAATCTTAAATTCGAAAAATCTTATAGATTTTTCATGACATGTTAAAAAAAAGCGAAATAAGAAAATTAAACTTTACAACTAATATGACTAGAAATTTCACACAAAAAAATTTGAAACATTTTTTTCATAAATCAATAAATCATCGTCAATTTTAAGAATAGGTACTTAATGAAATTCGATTTATTGCCGACGCTAAAAATTTCAAAGTAGATATCCTTTTATATTGATTACGACGTAGTTCTAGGAAAACTAATATTAGTTTTGCATTTATATATAAAGGGTTGGTTGTTAGTTAGGCACCCCAAATGGTCTGGTTTGGAGAACGAAAAATCTCCAATAGGGTACTTTCCTTTGATTCAATGATGGCAATGGCTGGCGAAAATTCTATATTTCAATAAAAAAAATATTTATTTTTATAAATGTATTTACATTTATAAACTTTAGCTAACTAGCTTTAGCTAACACTTTTTACGCGTTTTTTTAATTTATTACAAGTATCTTGAACATTACTTTATTTCCTAGGAGTTTAATAAAATAAACAAAATTAACGACATTCGAACTTTCTTTGCTAAAACCTCTCATACTGATTAACAATCCCCCAACATGCCCCTGTCTTTATCAGTTCTAGACCATGACTGAATGCTTAGATTTACCAAGTCAATTTAAACAGTATCATTGTACCTAGAGACATTTTTCAGGGCCCCTGCCTGCACTCCTGTGGCCGTTTAGAAGCATCATTGCTTTAATCAAGCTTGTTTTATAAAGGTTGAGTTAATGCATTATGCAGTAAAAATATTTTTAGGCGTCGAACAATGATAACGGACCACTCCAGCTGCTCCAGCTCCAAAATTGGGATTTTTGATACTGACTTGAGATAAATTCCGGAATTCCGTAAAATACCGGAAGATATTTTCGACACTCGAATAGAGTTAATAATAATTATGAAACATCTTGATATAAATAAGGATGTAGTTTCTTTAAAGACCATTTTAATTCGACTCTCTCCGTGCACTTCTGTAAAGAAGGTTTTCTGTTCTACTAGGAGTTATTTCTGGCTTTTAATGCCAAGGTCTGCCTATCTGGGTTCACTTCAGTGAGAAACAGTTGCCGGTGCGCAACGTGGCTGTTTCACCTCAGGCGACGATCTTAGTGCTTATCTGCTATATTACGGACCCTACGACTACTTCGAAAGAATATGTTATGTATGTATAAGTCTATGGTCAAATTGCGTTACATACATTCATTGCCGAAAAATCCAAGTTATTATAAAATTCAAACTTATAATTTTAAAACCTATATTTGGCTCAGTATCCCAATATTTTTGAATTCCGGAATCCCGATTTGTGACCCCCATTAGCAATACCTCATCAACCTTCAAAGCTTCTTTATACGTACTTTTGTACAAATTCCTTGCAAAAGACTAGGCAAAGGAACGAACGAGTCACCAGATTGTAAACACCAGCACCAACGACCCATTGTAACACCAGAGGAGGTACAGGTGCGTTGCCAGCTTTCGTATCATGTTGTATCGACCTTCAACAAATGTAAGACACTTTAAAGAAGTTCCTAAGGATTTCCAGATGATCACGATATTGCCAGTCACTCGTAACGTTATATGCTGATACTGAGCACGGCTTTAAGAGGAGAGTTTTCGATAATTAGTGTCGCGATAAATAGGGTTTTTTAATGGTTAACGCGCAATTTTTTTTTATTTTTTGGGTTAGGTTTGGTATGTAGGCTGAATTGAACCAGGTTCCATTTACCCCTTAAATATGCCCGAGTGATGCCTCAACAGAATACTCAAGTTTAGTTTGGCAGTACTTGACGTTATTCCGAGAAAAATCTGCGTGGCCGCAATATCTGCGCTGTTGCTGCTCCGATTGTCTAAGGTGTCGAAAAAAAACGCGCTATCTCAATTCACATGAGCTAAAGAACAGATTTTATCCGGCCCGCTTGATTTGTGGATGTCCAAAAAAAGACAGAATTCGCCAAATCTCCTTAAAGATTTTAGTAATATGCTTAGACTTTGCTCTAGAAAGGGTCTAGCCCGATAAGCATGGGAAAACTGCACTGGGTTGTAATGAATTATTTTTAATACAGCTGTATTGCTTTTTATCTGAAATAGCAACACACCATTTTTTTCTCTAACCCTTCCAGTAAACTAACAACCCTTAGCGTTAACATTTATTTCTCGGTATCTATTAAAAATCCTTCATGAAATTTAAACTCAAAATGGCTATCTATAAACTAAAAACTTAAAAAGGGAGTAAAATTTGGTATTAAAGTCGCTAGTGCAAGTGAGATATCAGATGAAAGGGCTCTGGCTAAGCTAAGCCTGAATTTCAGAAAAAGCTCGAGACTTTCAATTTTTGTACGGAGCTCTCTGGGGGCGAGCCCGTCTAGCACTTGTCCGGTTTTTTTTCTCAGCAGACTTTATTGCATTTTACATTGTAATCGAAAATTTAATCTTCGTAATAATATGAGCTAAGTGATCGTAGTGTTTTTCTAATTTTGTGCGAGGAAATCCGATTTGAGTTGGCATGGTCCAGTGTGAAGTGTTATTGGATCTCTAGCTAGCTATTCAAATCTGGATAATACCGAAAAATCGGGACACCAGAATTTTATCTAAAATAACGGTTTTGCTAGAATGTTTCAGTATTGTGACCCCTAAAAAACATTTCGTAATTTATGCATTAACTCAACTTTGCTAAAATGATCATAATTTCTAAAATATCAGGGAGGGGCCAGGAAAGAAATGGAAATATAAATTTAAATAAATATTTCATTTCCTCTAGTGGGAATCGAACTTAATCGTATCTACAGTCACACTTTGTGCCCCTGTACCACGAATGACCTCGATGTAGGTATCAAAATATGCATACTGCGCAAATATTCGCGCGTATCTCTGATACCTATATATTGTATAAGGTTTAACGAATTTTACAAATATTAAAAATACCTAAACGCCCTGGTAATCATATTGCTTCCACTATAATAATCATTACACAAAAACAAAATATTCATAAATACACCAAAAAAAATTGGTTTCATTTTCATAGCATTCATATTTATATATTTTTTTCATCACTCCACTAAGGCGAAGAACATGGGTCGGCAGTCGTGGGGGGCGGCTGGAAGGCAGGAGTGGGCGTGGGCTGCATCCTATACATGTCGTGTAGTAACGTGGCTACGGACACATCGCCCACTGTTTCTCTGAACAAAAGTAGTTCTATCGAACGCGCCCGCACTGCACGAAGAGATGGCAGCAGAAGCAAAAGACGACCAAATCTGCAAAAATAGACAGTTACATATTATTTAATTATATCTATCTGAAATTAATGATCACGAATTAAAATTAAAATATAAGTATTTATTTAATTATTAAAATATATTTAATCATATCAGGCACAAGTGACATCGAATATTATGAAAATATGAAGATACACAAATATATTATTATCTTTAGAAAATATGGCAGATTTATTTTATTTTGTTAACTTTAGGTACCTTGTAGGTTGACGTGTATATCTAGTTCTTACGTAGTCAGCCAGAATACATTGCGCTTGATCTTGCAACATCTCAACAGGCTGAGTCTCACTCAAACCAGGTGTGTCTGTAGAGTTGATCAAACATTAAGGCTAAAATAGATATGTCAAATACCTCCATATGTCTACGGTGACTTACAATCACACACTTAGTTTATTAACAAACTTAAATAATAAATATCAAAGTACTTAGATATATATAGACATCGATAAATCGTTCGGAACGCCATAATCAAAGAACCATATTGTGCTTATAATAAAGAATATCGGACAAACACGACTCGGGCGCGCCCACCTAGGGTTCCGTACAAAAATTGGAGGTGTCGAGCTTTTTCTGAAAATTAAGCTTAGCCAGAGCCCTTTCGTCTGATACCTCTTAAGGTTATTATTTTTTAAGATTTAACCAGAAAAGGTTTCAGATTTTTCCTGAACTTGTGCTAAGTGTAGATGAACCGGAAGCACCTTTTTAATTTTGGTTTCCTTTATAATGTGGAAATACGCATTTTTTGCGATATAAACGGCCATATCTTTTTTTAACTTAATGTAGAAATACATTTTTTTCGAGAAATCAAGGGACCGTAGAATATGGTTTGAATTTCAACTCGATATCTCCAAAGTTCATAAGATAGAGGTTCTTAACAGACAGAGAGACAGATAGACAGACAAACAACAAAATGATCTTATAAGGATTATTTTTTTCCTTAAAAGGTAACAGAACCCAAATGGTAAATTTTATTTCATCTCATAGTGGAAGTATCCTCATTCATTTCGTGATATTCATAAAGATTTTATAAAATATAGCAATTTTATTTACCTGGTGAAAATAACACAATGGCCTTCATGCAACCACATTCGCTTCCATCGGGCGCAATTTGTCGAAATCGGCATAAAATTTCCTGCAAAGCAATTAAATTAATTATTTAATATGTTTATATCGACACTTTTATTGCAATATTTAATAATCGAATGTCATTTTAACAAACTTTTTAAATTAACCGTATAATCGTGTTATTTTCTGCTATCTATAACTACCCGAATGACAAAAGTACGGTTGACGAGTCGTGGCCGCCTTTTAGTTATTTGTAGATGGCTGCGCATATTAGCGTTTAGGATTTTTTATTTACTTTTGAGTATTTTCTTTCGGGGCGAACAAGCCTAAGTTCAGTTCGGCCACGACTCGTGGAGCTATATAATTTCTTTAAGGAGCTATAAATGTTAGACAGATTTAGATTGTAGTTTAAATTAAAGAAACATTTCTCGAATTATTGTAAAAAGTTACATTGCTTGCAACCTGTAATGTGTTTAATTCCAAGTCTGCTAATGGCTCAGGAGGAAGCCTTGCTCGAGCAGCTGGTGCAGCCAATAGAGGTGCCAGGTCCCAGGGCGCAGACCACTGAGCCAAGTGAAGCACAAATAGGTCTTTCCAAGCAGCTCGTAGCAGGACGAGCTGGTCACTTGGTGCCAACGCTTGAAATGGCGCTAGACACCTTACCCATCTGACTGCCATGAACAGCAACCGCGCGCTTGTTTCCTTCAATAATAATAAACAAGCTTAGATTTTTAACTCTAACACATTATATGAAATATACTAAATACCTAAAAAAATATATAAATAGTTAAAATATCAAAATATAACTTTCATCGCTTTATATTTTAGTTGGAATACTTTTATGTTCCACATACATATCTATAGGTAAATACCTATAAATATAAGACAATATTTTATCTGTTTTTGTAATATACTTCTAAAAGTTAAACGTTTAAATATTATTATTAGTATTATAATTAAGTCACCATAAGATATATGTAAGATAGTTTTTAATCAGTAGGATATCATAGTTTATCGTTCCTTCTCTTAATTTTAGTCTATAGGCATATAGAATATACAAATTAAGTGCATATAACACATAATGTTTTATATAGAAATACATGATGTCTGTAGGCGTAACAAAGTCAATATTGTGGAACGCAATGGGCGGAGTAAGTCAAGTGAAGGCGAAAAGTCACCCTTCGGCCGCCCAATCGCGAGTCCGCGCCCGCCCTACAGTTTAAAAGACACCTACAGTTGTCAATTACATAACTGCAACAACTACTTGTGGATTTTAAAAGTTATATTTAATTATATATTAGTCGAATCAGAAAAAAGAATCTTGAAAGAAATTAAAAATTATATTTTTTGTTATAAATTTATCTAGGCTTCAAATAAAATATAAAACTGAAGAGTAAGTTTGCCGCGCTATTCTTAGCTGCTAGTGGTTGGAATAGAAATAATATTTCTAACCCACTGTAATTACGTTCAAAGTTACCTCGGGAACTCAAAATATACATAGCTTTTAGTTATTTCTATATTATAGTTATTTGTCAAGGGAGCGAAGCTGCAAGTAAATGATAGTAAAATAAATAAAAAATATAGGTGCAAATAAGAAATTTAAAATAAATTATTTCTTTTATTTAGAAAAAAAAATCGGTCAAGTGAGAGCCGGATTGGACCAACGAGGGTTCCGTACTAATCTAACAAATTTAAATTTTAACTCACTTGTAGTAATTCCCATGTTGGTGCGAGAGGGGTGCCAAAAGCGTTAGGTGGTGGACGCAATAGTGAAGGGTCGCCTTGAAGTTGCAACTGTTTAGCACTCCACATTAGCTCCTAAATAGATTTAAAGAAGGGTTTAACATATTGTATGTAAGACAAATTCACTAACTGCAGAGTATTAGGCATTATACAAATTAAATAAAATAAATTAGCTTCACGCTGTATCCCGCACACAGCAGGGCAGGGTATTATACGAGTAACGGTTACGTCTTAAATCGAAGATTTCAGACAATATGATATACAAAATTAACCAGAATAAAAAAGTACACAGATTTAAATCATACCTGACATTTATCACTTGACATAAGCATGTGCAATAATCCAGGCGGTGGGGGCGCTAGGAAAGGTTCACTTAAGAGGGGCAGAGGACTGACAGCACCCGGTCCACCTGCACCACTCGATCCCGCCGAGGATGCTGTACTCAGTGGAGCCGGTTCACTTATTCCACTTATACTAAACTGCAAAATATTTGTTGTCTTGCCTTAATTATTTTAAATTATCGTATTGCGTTTCATTATCAAAAAATAATAATAATAGAGACTATTAAGATTTTGGTCACTGAATAATTTAGTTGAATAACAAATAAATCAGAGCTTAAAAAGCAACTATATAATACCTGAAAATTGAATGGTTGCGGCAGAGGTGTGTAAGGCGAGGGCGGCGAAAGTTTCAGCGGATGAGGCTTATGCGTGTGTGCCAGCGCTGGAGGCAGAGAGCTCAGCGCGCTCGGGTGTGGCTTTGGCTTGCGCGGTCCACGTTCGTGCTGTACCGCTGTTTGTGTAATCGATGTTAACATTAAATAGATGGACAAAGGATGGAGGAAGAGGAAGCAAAATTAAAAAAAAAACGGTATAAACAAACAAACTGGAAATTCAAAAATATATTATTATTTATTTATTACTTAAGTAAAAAAAAAATATTTTGATTATTAATAAATATAAATGGAAACATGAAAATTGTGGATTGTGTTGGACCCAATTGGGTAATAAATGAAATTAATTATTCTCATCA